>JADBJO010005947.1:107500-115000 GCA_016801955.1 Conus betulinus | reverse complement strand
TCTCTCTCTCTCTCTCAACAGTGGTATTACAAAGTGAGAGAAGTGGAAGTCGTTTACAGTTATAAATATCTTGGTTTTCACATTCATACTAGAATGACTTTTGACAGCGCATTAGATGAATGTGTTTAGCGAGCAAAACAAAAGTTGCTGACATGTTTAAAACGATGTGGGCTCTGTGGATGTGTCAATATTTTTTAAAGTTGTTTGATTGTCAAGTAAAGCCCATGTTATTGTATGCTGCTGTGCTCTGGCGCTTAACGAAATGTAAATCTATAGAAGCAGTTCATTTGTTCGCTTGTAAACGTTTAATGGGCGTGAGTCTCAAAAGTCCAAAATACCATGATATATGGTGAAAGCGGTCGATATCCTTTGTATATTGACAGTACTTTGAAATCCATTAAATACTGGTTTAAACTTAACTCCAAAACATGGCAATTGACAAGTTTCCAAAGCAAGCCCCACTTGATGATTCTGAATCAGATTCCTGAGTTTACCCATGGTCATTTCAATCATCATAACTGGTCACATCATATTACAATATATTTTTGATATTTTTGGTTTTTCAGAGATTTTGGACAAATGGAGGGATTGGAAATGAAGTATGTCGTTGAAGGAACTGTAACAACGAATGTTGGATATATGCAAGATTGGAATGCAAAAATTTCTCAGACGATCGTTTTTCAACGCACAAAGAATGTAAATCTACATTCCACATAGAAAAATATTTGTCAGTTATCACAATGAATAAATTTGGCATGCTCTTTCGAGATTTCGTTTGGGTTTATGCGATTTAAGAAATATTAATAACAGATATGACGAAAAAAAAAACAAAAAAAACTGCCCATTTTGTAATGAAACTGAAAACGAATTTCATTTCTTGTTTGAATGTCTAAAGTACTCATGTTTGCCAAAAAAAATATTTATTAATATTCTATTCCTATCCAAATGGCGATCGTTTAGCTTATTTGATGCAGTCTGAAAACATGCTGATCCTTAGAAATTTGGCAATGTATGTCTTTTATGCACTGAAAAATAGACAGGAACTTATGAACGGAAACTAAATATTTGAATATGTGTTGTGATTGGTTTCAAACGCAAGTGAAAATATTTTTGTTTACCTTGGTTTGTTTCCTTGAATTATTTCCTCTTGTAATCGTTTGGTTGTGTGTTTCTGAAAACAAGTTACTTCCTTTTTGTTGATGACCCTTACTCATTTTTATTTCATTCTCAGCAAACGTGTACCCATTGTATACAGGTCGGTGGCCTTCCAGTTAAAAATTGCAGAGTTCTCTCTCTCTCTCTCTCTCTCTCTCTCTCTCTCTCTCTCTTCTTCTTCTTCTTCTTCTTCTTCTTCTTCTTCTTCTTCTTCTTTCTTCTTTCTTTTCTTTCTTGATTCTTTCTGTCTTCTTCATCGCCTACTGTGTCTCTGTCTTTCTCTGTGTCCCTGAGTCTCTGTCTATATCTCTTTCTCTCTTTCTTTCTCTCTTTCTATTCTCTCTCTCCCTCTCTCTCTCTCTCTCTTCTCTCTCTCTCTCTGTCTCTCTCTCTCTCTTGTTCGTTCACTCTGTCTCTATCTCCATGTCTTTCTTGTCTGTCTATGCTGTCTGTGTTTCTTTCTGTTCTGCCTGCTGTCTCTCTGTCTCTCTGTCTCTGTCTCTGTCTCTCTCTCTCTCTCTCTCTCTCTCTCTCTCTCTCTCTCTCCTCCCTCATCCCCTCCATCCGCTTTACTCACATGTGCGCCCCAATCCGCCATTTTACACACAAGTGATTGAGTGGGTGGGTGGATGGGTGGGGTAGGTTTTTTTAGAGAGAGGGAAGGATGGGGGGGGGGGGGGGTATCTGCGCTTCCAGTGGCGATGGGGAAAACACGACCGAAAGTCCCACAAAACGCATGGTGTCACGACGATTTCCCCAGCATCAATAACCCAAGAACGGTCAGGGGAAGAGAGGGGCACGGTTACAATGTAGTATCTGACAAACACTAGAAGTCCAACAGAGAACATGCCATTAGTAACAACTAGATCATAGTATTACTGACTCGCATTGGACCGAGATCCGGATGAACGTCTTAACAAAAAAAGACATAATGAGAGAAGAATATGGGGGCGGGGGGGAGGGGTGGTGGGGGGGGGGTGGGGGGGGGGGGGGGAGGGAGAGAGGAGGCGGGAATAAGGGAGGTGGGATCAGGATAGAGAGCGAAGACGGGGAGGGGACAGAGAGAATGTAGGGGATCACTATCCACCTCAAAAAAAATAAAGTAACAAAAAAATAAAGGAAAAAAACTAGGAAGTTGGGGAAAAAGGGAACGGTAAAAAAAAAGGAAAAAAAAAAAAAGGGAGGAAAAAAAAAAAAAAAATTAGTATCTTTGAATCGACAAAAATGCCTTTTCACGTATGGACAAACGAGGGCTAAGATGCCTGAGGCTTTTTTTTTTATTCATGTTGTAATTGAACAGAATATTTAAGTTTCGCGATGGTTGGGTCGTAGCAAGGCCAACACAAAACCACTCACAGAACATCATCTCTACGTTTTCTCCATCGCGTTACACCTCCTTTCTCTCTTGTACCACTCTTATGACACAATGCCTTGGCATAGTGGCTCGGGCATCATCGGTATACGCGATGCTAGTTCTCCTCCCATCTTTCGGTGCCTGTCCCTGTTTCTGTGTTCGACTAGAATCGAGTATCTAGGGGAAGTGGGGAGGGCTTGATGTAGGGGTCGGTCGGGCGCCTGTCAGTGCTGCTTGATCGTGGAGTCGGCAGGAAGAGATGAGAAAAAAAGAGAGATCCGCGGTCTCGCTAGCGGAGAGCGAGAGAAGAGAGCGATATGAAAAGCACACGTCACACAGAGCTGATCAGTGCGTTGAGTTTACGCGGAGGTCAAACATCTGTCTGCTAAGTCGTATCCTTGAGACCCTAGTCTGAAATCCTTTCATCTCAGACATCAGTTTATCCAGTGATATATGCATCAACTGGTCGTCCTCCGCACTGAGGTGTCGTAGCTTAGCAGATGCGGTGTAGCGTATGTGGACTAGCCCGCACGCAGTATTAACACGTACTTCCATCATGAAAGTGAAACGGAAACTCTCTCTCTCTCTCTCTCTCTCTCTCTCTCTCTCTCTCTCTCTCTCTCTCTCCTCTCTGCTGTGTTAACAGCATCGGAACAGTCGCATCATAAAATCACTTCTCTCAGGGTTTTCAGTGGTTACACTGACTCTTTTTTTCTGATGATAATTACGTCCCTTTCACGATTGCATAATTTGCCGCCTTTTTTCCGACCGTGGTAAGAAGTGCCGGAGACATGATGTCACTCTCACAATCTTGTCCGGGTGTGTTCCGAGAACCTTTGAAGTCTAGAGTCTGACGGTAGTGGAGAGACTCAACTAGGCTATTTAAAGTTTGATTTTGTTTCTCGTTGGGTTTTTCTTCTTTTTTTTTTTTTCTTTCTTTACTTTTTTTTTTAAATAAAGTTTTCTTTTCTTCAAGTTGTTGGGTGTTGTTTTTTTAAATTTAACCAAGTTGGAACAAGTTGTCTTCTTGTCTTCTTCTTTGTCTTTTTTTCGGTCTCTTCTTGTTCTTCCTTTTTCCCCGCTTCTTCTTCTTCTTTTCCTTCTTCTTCTTCTTCTTCTTCTTCTTCTTCTTCTTCTTCTTCTCCTCCTCTCTTCCTCCCCTCCTCCTCCTTCTTCTTCCTTCTCCTTCCTGCTTTTATTTCCTTTTAATTTTCTTCTTTTTTTCAGTTTCTTCTTTTTAATACTCTTTTCTTCTTCTGTTTACATGTTTCATGTTCCTCTGTTGTTCTTCTTCTCTTCTACTCCTCCTCCTCCTTTTTACTGCTTCTTCTTCGTCTTCTCCTTTCTTCTTCTTTCTTTTTATCTTGCTTTTCTTCTTTTCCCATTGTTCTCGTCTGTATCTTCCTCCTCCTTTTCCACCCTCCCCTGTTCTTTCTCACCCCTTCAGCTTTTTTCTTCATTTTATACTTTTCTTCATTCCTCTTCTGCCTTTTTTTCCCTCAACCTTTCTTCTACCCTCTTTATTCTTCCTCTTTTTTCCCCTTCCTGTCTTCTCTTCTTCTTCTTCTTCTTCTTCTTCTTCTTCTTCTTTCTTCTTCTCTCCCCTTCTTTTTTCTATGTATTATTACTTGAAATTATAATCCTTATGTGATGGGGAGGATTGAGGAGGTAGAAAGAGGGAGTGGGGGGGGTTGCACCGAAGACTGTGTTTATAGTCCGATCGATCTTTTTTAGAAGGCTAGTTGATCACCTGCTTTCTTTCTAAACTCGTCTCTTTTTTGAAAGTCTCCCTTCTTTTTTTTTCTTTTACGCCCCACCCCGTCCTTACCCCCACCCCTCCCCCTCCTCTTTTTTTTTGAGTTGAATAGTGTCTGTACAAAACTAATTGTTATTTTCTTTAAATTTACTCATCAAAATCTTTCAAGACTATGATCATCGGTCGGCGGTCGGTGTTCGTTGGAATCTCTGCCAATCTGTCTCCTTGTGGGTAGGTGATTCTCATGTCCAAAAATAGACCGACACTGACGAATCTGACAGAATTTAGGGAAGGTAAGGTAATGTTGCTTATAGCCCAGCCGACCGCAAAGGGCCCTATCAAGGCTGTCACCACGTTAAAATCAACTCACAGAATTTAGACTTTGTCTTTTCGAAATCAGTGAGCGCAGGTATCAGTAAGAAAAACTACCCTCCTTGTTGAACCACAGATAGATGTTCTGTATTGGTGAGGAGTTTGTTGAGGTTGGTGTTGTGCCTTAGTTTTTTTGAAGTGTGTCTTGCTCTACGAGATTTCCGTCTGTGACTGATATCAAAGAAATGCCGTGTTTTGGGGGGCTCATTTTGATTTCCTTTTCCGATGACAACCAACTATAGCAGAATGTAAAATCATTTACCTCTGCAGGTTTCTTTTTTTTTTCTCGGGGGGGGGGGGGGGGGGGGGCGGGGGGGGGGGGGGGGGGGCTCCAACCGGACCATGGACAACGGTCACACACACACACACACACACACACACACACACCTTTTCCTTTTTTTTTTTTTTTTCGTTTGGAAAAAATCAATTCTCTCTCGCTCTCTCGCTCTTGCGAGTGACCAGTTTTGAACAGATTCGTATGACATGGATAGTTGGAGTCACATAATGATGTAATTATCAATCTTGTTATTGCTCTTTGCTCATATGGCACACTGGCATAAACTGAATCTGAATCTGCCGATTGACAGTCTGCATGTCGATGGACAGCACGTTCTTGCAGTCGTTTGCAGCGAGATAAAACGAAGATCATCATACAGGGACTCATGCATGGGACCATACTGATCTCATTAGCTCATCATGGTTGTTTTTTCCTTGATTTCACCTGTCAGAACTACTCTCATGATATGGAAATAAGTTATCATCACTGTTTGTCTGTGGAGAGAGAAAAAAAAAAGACAACGGTCATTCTGTTCGAAGAAAATAAGGATGTTAAGTGATTTCTCGGGGAAAAATGCTTTAGTATTTATTAGCTTGTTTTATCCGTAGATATTTTGCGTACCAAAGGGAAAACAGTAATCATAGATTTATGAAGCTAGTAAGCTCCTGTGTAGCTCATAATAACTGTTTTCCCTGTTTTCCTCAAGGGAAACTGTTATTATCCTTCAAGAAAACAGTAATCATCAGTTTAAATCAATGCTTGTTCCCTGTATTTTTCCTCAGGAAAATAGATATTAACCTTCCAGCAGATGAGGGTTTGATAGGTGATTTCACGGGGGAGGGGGAGGGGGGGCTGGTATTATTATGATTGGTTCTTAAAATGTATAACTGTTTCCCTCGGGGAAAAGAGCTAAAAACAGCTTCCGTGAGCATGACTGAAGGTAGTAGACTCCCACACTCGTACTCACAGACAAAACACTGCACGTATGCCTAAACTGATGATGCCCATTAGCCTCAGCTGTTGGTCCACCTATGAGTACCTGCCTGACTGATGTGTGTGTGTGTGTGTGTGGTGTGTGTGTGTGCGCGCACGCGCGCGTGTGTGTGTGTGTGTGTGTGTGCGTCTCTGTGTGCGTGTGTGTGTGTGTGTGTGTGTGTGTGTGTGTGTGTGTGTGTGTGTGTGTGATATTCTTCTTGACGTATACGTTTTTAACTTGATGAAATTATCACACATTCCCTTCTGAGACTGGAGGCAAGCTGTATCAAGAACACGAAAAGCTATGAAAAGACTGTAATAGGAGTAATATTGATGAGGAGGATCATTGTATAATTGAGCACCCGACGCATGATACGAAAGCAGTACTCGCTTACGTTTTACTGCGAAAGGAGAGCGCTTTTTTCGTTTAATGTGATTTATGTAAACTGGTATAAGCGAGGAAAATAACCACCGAACAATGCAAATGTCTATGGAAATAACAAGAAAAAAAATACTAATGAATGAGTATAGGGAATATGTGTACTTTTTCTCTCTGTGTTTTACATTATAGACAGGTTACTGTCGCTGAATATGTATGCATGTCCATAAGCAACAGCCAAAAAAAAAAAAAAAAAAAAAAATTAAAAGGGCTTAAGATGTAGATCTAGCTTTTCTTCTTTGTTATCTTCCGTACCCGCAAGTAGAGTGAGAGAGTTGCATTATAGTTCGAGTGTGTTCGCGGCATGTGTACTTGAGAATCTCTCTCTCTCTCTCTCTCTCTCTCTCTCTCTCTCATCCGCATCCGCTCTCTCTCCCTCTCTCTCTCTCTCTCTCTCTCTCTCTCTCTCTCTGTGCGTTTGTTTGCTCGGGTGTCTATGTGTGCGTACGTGCTTGTATGTTTGTCTGTGTGCGTGAGTCTATGCGTGTGTGTGTGTGCGCGCGCGCGCGCGCGTGTGTGTGTGTGTGTGTGTGTGTGTGTGTGTGCTGTGTGTTGCGTTCGATTATGGAGCTCCTTGCTTTAGTAGGCCTGATATGGCGGTCAAACGTGATCACTGATAATCAAAACAGTTAACTATGATTCATGAAATGAAATTAACCGTGAACCTTGAAAAACGGGGGATAAGTGTGACTCACGTGTATGTGTACTGATATCACTGATATTATCAAGCGGCACTGTCGCCTGCAAAAGCCTGCTTTGTAAAGAGGCAGGATGGCGGAAGCCGACAATCACTGCCGTGATGAACTCATTTTCAAGGCTCATGGCTCAGAGGACGCATATAAGGTGTTTTTTGTTTGTTGTTGTTGTTGTAGTTTTGTTGTTGTTGTTGTGTTTGTTTGTTTGTTTTTGTTTTCGTTTGTTTTTAATTGGATATCATAACAGCGTTAGAACCAGTTTTTTTTTTAAGTGTTCAACGGGTAAAAAACGACTTTTCCTTCGGAATGTTCATACATAGTGATCAATACCATTTTCACTGTCACCGGTTTATAGATAGATAGATAGATAGATAGATAGATAGATAGATAGATAGATAGATAGATAGATAGATGGACAGATAGACATATAGATAGATGACTTTTTTCGTCGTAAAAATTAAATTTGAAAAACAAAGA
>JADBJO010005947.1:90000-100000 GCA_016801955.1 Conus betulinus | reverse complement strand
GTGTGAGGAAGGGGGAAGGGAAGATCGGGGGAAAAAACGGATTGAGGAGGGGGAATGGTAAGGTGGAGATACTGAGAGAGGGAGGTGGGGGTGAAGGAGGGGTTGTGGGAGGTGGGGGGGGGGGGGGGGTGGAGAGCTGCGATGCAGACAGATAAATGAAGACAAGCAGCTTCATGTGAGAAATGTGGCTGTCCCACTTCCTTTTACACCACCTACTACCACCCGCTGCTTTCTCTCCTTCCTGTCTCCTTTCCCTCTCCACCCCCAAACCACCACCACCACCACCACCACCACTGCACCACCTCTCTCCACCCTTTTCAGCCCTCTTCCTTCTTCCCTATTTTTAGCCTCCCTCGGCCTGAAGTGGCCACCGTGGTCGGCGTGGGTGTAAACACAATATCACTCTGTTCGTGTGTGTGTGTGTGTGTGTGTGTGTGTGTGTGTGTGTGTGTGTGGTGTGTGTGTGCGTGCGTGCGTGGGGGTGCAGGCGTGGGTGCAGATGCTAGCTTGCGTTTTCGGAATTTAGAGGCGCGCGCGCTCGTGTGTGTGTGTGTGTGTGTGTGTGTGTGTGTGTGTGTGTGTGTGTGTGTGTGTGAGGGGGAGTCTGTTTGTCTCTGTGTGCATGGTGTGTTTGCTTGTGCGCAGGCGTATAAAGGGACTTGCGAACCAGCATGGAATTCTCCTTCTTTTCTGTATTGGTTGCTTTGTTGCATTCGTTCGACGAACAACACTGTAATGTAAAAAAAGCAAAACCCCCGTTCCAAGACATGCCAAGACAAAGAGACAGGGGAGACAGGAACGATCACCCGATTGCAGTGAAAACCCGAACCGAACGCTGTCTTGTTAGATAGGCTGGATGGTAGGCATGCAGACAGGCAGGCAGGCAGGCAGACAGGCAGGTAGGCAGGCAGACAGGCAGGTAGGCAGGCAGAGAGTGAGTGAGTGACGTTCAGGTTTTAAAAGTCCACACTCCACGAAAGTGTATGAAAAAAAAAAATTGTCATACGATTATGTAGAGAAAGGGATAAGGCAGGAGGGAAGGTGCTATCAAGCACTGCCTCCTTACCACCAGATCGACAACACACTAGAAATCACAATGACTGCGACGAACTGGGCGCTCAACCACTAAGCTTAACACAGACCCAAAACAATTCAGGTCTTAGGAGCTGTTTTTGTGTGCTTTTTTTTTTTTCTCTCTGTGCCTCATCGTCCGTACCTCCACAAAAGGACATTTTTCACGCCGTTCCCGGTGTATAACCAGGCCTGAGAGATACAGCAACCTGCAGAGTGGTCATGAAACTTTGAACGACACTCACAGACATGCGTTCACTGATTGGTTGGAAATCAACAATAATGCTCCCAGTCAATCCTTTCAGCCTATAGCTCACACTCAGTTCAGAGTAAGGAGCCCGCCCACCCGAGCCGAAAAAAATCCGCAAATGAATGTCTATGAGGGGATTCGATCTCACGACCTCTCCGCCCGTGATTCGCGACCCAAAAACCACTGCACCACAGCGGCCGCCTATTTTTTTTTTAAATAATCATCTTCCCTCACCCTCCCCACTTTCACCACCCCTATCCCCTTCAACTCCTCTCTGTCCCCATTCCAACCCCCCCCCCCCCCCCCACCACCCCCCAGATAAGTGCTCACGTCTTCTCACCCTCTCCGACAACCACTCCACTCCATCAATAAACGGTCCCTCTCCCTCTTAGTACCCCAGCCAAGTTAATTGACGACATGGAGGGGAAAAAAAACTTCTCTTCCCAAAAGGAGCTAAGACCACTTATTCACCAGTCAAACACACGTGAGTTCTCTCACCCCCCACTGCTACATTATCTGACTGACTGTCTGTCTGTCCGTCTCTGTCCCCATCCCTCCCTCCCTCCCCCCCCCTCCCGATCTCTCTCTCTCTCTCTCTCTCTCCGATACCATCCACTATATATATATATATATATATATATATATATATATATACGATATATTAAAAAATACTGCTAAAAACGCCTAATAAAATCTTAAGGTGCTCAACCCCTTGGGGAGCAACATCTGGAAAAACATAGTATGATAAAAGTCTGTTTTAAAAATCTTCACCAATCTTCCCGATTTTTAAAATATCCTTTTATCATACTATTTTTAACATATATATATATATATATATATATATGTGTATATTATATGTGTGTGTGTGTGTGTGTGTGTGTGTGTGTGTGTGTGTGTGTGTGTGTGTGTGTGTTGCTGTGAAGTGTAATTTTCCGAGGACAGGGATATCAAACAGATTGTCATTGTGCGGTACCCACCACGTTCACATCATTGCAGGTTTGATATTAGTATCAGCGTGAGAAAGTCAGACTGCTCTTTCTCCTATGATACACCCTTCGCTCCAAAAGGTTGTGCTTGGTGCTGTGGATGCGTTTGTGTGTTTGTTTGTTTGTTTGTTTTGTTTTTGTTTTCAAAGTGAGAGGAGAAGATCGCGTTGAGTTATTCTGTGCGAGAAGAAAACGAGGGGAGTATAGTGTTAAAAGAAGAATTAAAAGAAGAATTCTCTCTCTCCCTCTCTCTCTCTCTCTCTCTCTCTCTCTCTCTCTCTCTCTCTCTCTCTCTCTCTCTCTCTCTCTCTCTCAGCTGCAAGAGCAAGCTGGAATGGAATAGTGAGTCATCTTTAATGAAGGAAACTGGCAAATGCCTACTTTATGACTGTAATAAGCCATTTGCAGAGAAAATTGTAATTATGGCAGCTATGTGTTTCCTGCATTCAACCGTAGGCAGTCGCTCGGTGCTGTACGACGTTTTACTGCGCGTTCTAGGAGTCATATTTACTGTTTTTATAGTCATGAATGTCGGGGTGCATAATCAGTCCAAAGAAAAAGAAATGGAAGTTATGGAGCTCCGAAATTAATTATGCCATATGGAAACCAAAGTTACGGACCGTGTTTAAGCTGAATATCCTTTGAAGTGATGCTGTGACGATTCTGTTCGAAAAGCCTGGAAGTGGAGCTAAAGGATGTAGAAAGGTGGGATGAGGGTTTTGACAACTTCTTCCACCAAAAAATTGCCAGCTTAAAAAAATAAAGATCAGTTTTGTTTTGTTGTCTGTTTTACTTTTGTTTTATTTTTGTTGTTTGTTTGTTTTTACCGAGAAGATGGGTTGGGAGGTGAGGAGGGTGTCACTATGATTGAATCTTTCGGCACTACGCGCGAACATGTACCGTAATACTTTTGCTCCACCACGTCCTGTCCCTCTTCATCTTTCGTCAGTCTTCTCACCCTCTCCCGCAGCCGACCTCTCCATCAATAAGAAGCTTCTGCATACACCACCATCCACGCACATCGAACACACCTGATCGATAAAGGCCATTCGCCGTTACCACTGGCCAAGAAGACAGCAGGGCGGACGCAGATAATGAAGTGCTTTGCTTCATCAAACGTGCAAAGGATCACAACCCTGACATGGGTCTCTTCCCCCGCACACTGGGTGACACTGAATGCTGGCAGTGGTCCAAGGGATGGGGGTGACTCGGTATAAGAAGTCTGGAAGATGCAGCAGCATGGGGAAGAAGAAGAAGTGGGGGGGGGGGGGGGGGGGGGGGGGGGGGGGGGGGAATCATTGACCTTTCCTGTGATGACTGACCAATGCGGCAAGAAAAAACAGAACGTTGGACGATTCTTTCTTTGCTTGTTTTGTTTGTTTTATCTACACAACAAATGAATCTGGCTGTGACAGCACATATATTTATATATAAAATAATGTATCCGTCCTCTTACAATCATCGCCGCCGCCATCCTTCCTTCGTTGTTTCCTTCCCCCTCCCCCCTCCCTCCCCACCCCTCTCCATCCATTCCATCAATAAACGACTTCCCCGTTTGTTCTGAGTCGTTGACATCGACACGTGTGATCGATGAAGACCACACTCCGTTAGCGCTGACCAGACAGGAGAACAGAGAAAACACAACTAGAAACAGAGTCACTTCGAGCTACCCATCGGTCCCTCTAAACATGTGCACTTTTCCTCTCATTCCAGCATTTGTGGGATTGGCCACAGATGGTGCTGAGAAAGAGGTTTCTGCAAAAGGTTCAGAAAATGCAGTGGGAACATTGACAGCTTCTACCTTTGAAGACCCTAACAGTAAACAAGTGGGGTAGTTTTTGCTCCCATAAGGAAACTTACACAGAGTAACTTTTATTCAAGACTGGCACAGCCTTTTAAAACTTGAATAAAGTCAGACAAATACAAAGACGAACAATATAATAGTGGGGGGGAAACAAGCGCAGGCCAACAACTAAATTGTCTTCATAGTAATGACTTGGCAAAAACTTTGAAGACCTGCCAGTGGGAAAGAAGAAGTGAACGTGTTTTTCTTGCGTGGTAGCAAACACACAAGACAGGTATTCTCTTTGTAAACAACACATACAACACAACAGCCCCGCTCCTCTCAACCCATTCTTTGCCACAGTTACATCGATAAACATCTTCTGCGGAGATTCCTACCAAACAAATCGACACACGTGATCGAGAAGAATCGCATGCCATCAACACTGGCCAGAATCGGAGTGGACGCACGGACACAGACAGCGAAAGATAGCATTACTTGCTCTGACCAAAGACGCAGAGGGAAGAGGATCGATATCTGTTCATGTTTTCCCCGCTACTTGGTTTTGGTTAGAGTCCCTTTCACTTTCGCAGGTAACCAACCATCACGGGGCGAGAAAAATTGTTCAGTTGGGCGGGTTGTCCTCCCGGGTAATCACATATGCCAGCTTCTTGTCCGCGGTTCAACGAGGATGGCCTGCACGCTGCTTTTGCCCGCTAGTGAACCATCGTGTGGGTACTTCAAACTGAACTGTTGGAACAGCGGTGAAGAGACAGTGATAAGGAGGCAAACACCGAGCAGTCAGACTGACAGGAAGAGGTGAATGCCTGCAGTGTGTTTCGTGGGACTACAACAGGCAAAGGCGAACATACTGATCCTTGTACACACAGTGTCTTTGATCGAACCTTTGTGGTAGTGGGTGTTCGGACAGTAGTGTTGCTAACGAAGAAGAATCGGTGCGAAAAATCCCAAAGTGCATGTGGGAAGGAAGTTAAGACAGTTCCTCTCGGAAGACTTGCGCAGACAAGAAAGTGAACATTGATTTTTTTTTGTTGTAACAAAAACACTACACTTTTCAAACTAAAAAAAAAGATAGTGATAAACATACACTGTGAAATCTGCAGTCCAGAGTTGTTGGAGTGTTGTGTTGTTCTGTTGTCTTACAGTCCAGTGATATAACCCATGTATTTTGTTCGCTGCCACTGGTCGGATTTTTCTTTTCTTGTAACTACAATTTTAAATCTGTACCAACGCATATATACTTCCACTCCTCTGACTCTCTTTGTTTCCATTTCCAACTCTCCCTCCCCCCCCCCCTCACCCTCCCCTCCCCTCCCTCCCATCCATTCATCAGCAAAGGGCATCAATGCGTGTCCTCAACGAAGCAATGGACGCACACGATCAATGAAAGCCATACGTCGTTAACACCAGCCAGAAAGCAGAGCGCACAAAGATAACGAAAGATAGCATTACTTCATCAAACATGCAAACCGCATCGACCCAAGGTAGTGCACTGGCTGCTTGCTTCTCCCGCAGTCTGCTCCGATCAGATCAGATGGTAGCGACGCTAGAAGATGGTGAAATTAACGTCCGATCAGCCCGAGGCTCTGCACGACAAAGCGTGACTCCTGACTGAATTAATGGACCATGAGGAAGGGAACGGAGGGGAGGAAAGGGCTGGAAGGGGTGGGGGGGGGGGGGGGGGGAATCACAGACTCCCTTATTTTTATTGTGCCATTTCACAGAAAAGAAAGATTAACTCTTTCTCTTTTATTTTCTTTTTCTTTTATTCTTTGGGGGGGGGGGGGGGGGTCAGTTTGTTTAATTATACAACAAAATGCATGCCTATATATACCACACCCCAAATCACATTATTCCTCCACTCAATTCACCCACCCCTCCCACCCTCCATCCCCTTCCTTCCTACAATTTTTTTTTCACCCTCTCCCACCCACATCCACTCCCATCAATAATAATGGACAGTTTCTCGCTCATACTCTCTCAGCCAGGCAAATCGACTCCTATGATCGATGAAGGAGGCAGGCACACCGTTCACGCTGGCCAAAAAGAAAAAAAAAAGCAGACTGGACACAGATAGCCAAAGAGAGCATTGCTTCATCAAGCCTGCTAGGAATCAATAGCCCAGACATCCACTTCTGCCCCCACGTACACTGGTGGAACTGGATGATGGCAGTGCTGAGGAGAGAGGCGGTGCAAACGGTCTCTGGGGCGTGGCATGTGGACAGTTCCCACTGTGAAGACCCGTCGATGCAGGAAAGTGAAGATTGAATGGTCTATTGGCTATCATGAAGACCAAAACTGTGCAACGTTGATTTTCCCATTGCAGTGGATATCCTGTTTTCATGAGACATGTCAACACAACATCATTATGATATTTTCGCCCACAGATAGCATACAGCATATGAGTTTCGATTTGAGGAGTGTGTGTGTGTGTGTGTGTGCGTGCGTGCGTGCGTGCGTGCGTGCGTGCGTGCGTGCGTGCGTGTGTGCGTGTGTGTGTGTGTGTGTGTGTGTGTGTGTGTGTGTGTGTGTGTGTGTGTGTGTGTGTGGGGATGTGGGTGGGTGGGACTAATAATGAACATATACTGAGAAATTTACTTTGTGGGGTCATTGCGACTTTGTTCTTGTTGTTGCTGTTATTGTTGTAGTTGATTTTTTTTTTTTTTTTTTTTGGGGGGGGGGGGGGGAGGGGGCTGTTTTTTTACTTGGTAGCCATTCAATCTGCATGTTTTGCGGCCACCAACTGGACGTTTAGTGCTGCATAATTGTAAACAAAATCCTTCCGTATTAACACACACATAACGCTTCCACTCCTCTGACCCGCAATCCTTCCTACCTCCCCACACTCTGCCACAAATATCCGTCTTGTTTATGAACGCTTTGACCATTTATTCTCAATAAAGCAATTTAACACACGTTATCACAAACAAAAAAAAAAAAACAACATATATCGTGAACACTGACCAGAAGGCAGAGCAGACACACGACAGCGAGAGGCATCCAGTGTGCAAAGAATAACGACCCGAAGAATGCACTGGCTTCTGCTCCCACATTCTGTACTCGTGGGACTGGATGGTAGGGACGCGCTGGAAGATGGTGAGGTTCACGTCTTATGAGCCGGAGATGGCTGATCAAGACAAACATTGATGCTGCAGAAGGCAGTTTAAAAGGTCTTAAAGGTGGAGGGTGGGAGAGCGTGGAGAGGGGTGGGTGTGGGAGAGGGGTATGGGGGGTCACTGACTTTTTTTTTTTGTCGTAGCATTAACACCTCAGCATGTCTCACAGCCTGTCCCTTCCTGCCGTCTCTTTCTCTCCCACTTTGTTTCATCCTCTCCATCAAAAGATAAACGTGTTCTTCAAGTACTTCCATCCAAGCAATCCCACATCAGTGATCGATGAAAGGCCATACGCCGTCAATGCTGGCCAGAAAGGAGGAGAGCGGAACCACAGACAGGAAAAGGTGGCACTTCTTAGTCAAACGTGTCAATACCAGCGGACCTAGGCATACACATGTTTGTCTTTACATGTATGTACATACATGGAATCGGATGGTAGCGACGCAGGAAGATGGTGTGGTCAATGTTATGGTAGCCTGAGGTTGTTGTGATTCTTTGGAAGAGGTACTCCAAAGGTCTGGGAGCGTGGAAAAGGTGAAGCGTGGGGGTGGGGGAGGGGTGGGGGTGGGGACGGGGTCACTGACCTTTTCTGTTACACCTTGTCAAATCGAAGATAAATGGTCGTGTTTTTTTTTTCTTAGTTTTCTCTATTTTATTATGTTTGTTTCTTGCAGTTTAAATGGACAACAAATGAAACACTACCAACATACATGTAACATAACAATTCCGCTCTTTTCACACACACACGCGCGCGCGCGCGCACGCACGCGCGCACGCACGCACGCACTCGCGCGCACGCACACACGCACGCACACACATACAAACTCACACACACACCTCTTTTCCTGCATTTTTGTTCTCCCTCTACCACATCCAGTCCATCAATAAACGGTTTCTCCCACATGCTGCCAGCCAAGCCTATCGACACACGTGATGATCGATGGAGACGGCACCACGTTCACACTGGCCAGAAAGCCAGACCGGACACAGACAGCGACAGGCAGCATTACTTCATCAAACATTCTCACAATCAATGGCCCAGACATTGACTTATCCACCCCCCATATAGCCCCCTTTCCTCCTTCCCCCTCGCCCCCCCCCCCCCCCCCCCCCCCCCCCCCCCCCCCCTCCTGCTGTCGTCCGCCTCCCTTCCCAACCTACTCAAAAACTTGTGGGTTTGGATGGCAGCAGGTCTGAGGAGTGTCTGGAAAGAAAAAGTCTGGAGAGTTGGAGTAGTATGATGATTAACCGGTTCTTCCTATGAAAAGCTGTCAGTTCAAGAAAAGTGGACGCTGGCTCGTTCTTGCTTGCTCGGTAATAACTATGCAGCAATGGCATCGCGCTTCTAGCGCTGGATACAAAATACATTTACGTTAAAGTCTGAATGCTGAACTTCATAAATGTCTGCTCGAAGAGCCAAATCCATCAGGTTAAGTGGGTGCGTGAGATCTTTTTCGAGCGTATTATACATGTCTCATACGTTGCAGGGCAAAAAATGTTCATGTTATCTAAAGAATTCTTTGCGCCGTTTTTTTGTTTTGTTATGTCTGTTAGATCTTTTGAAAAAAAAAAAAAAAAAAATGGTATTGTGATATGGTCACTACGAAACTCAGCGTACGGCCCTTTCACCTCGAAACAATGCAGAATATTGTTAATCTCAAGTGACGTACAAAATATTGTTCTGACATCAGATACATTTTGTTTAAATATTACTCAGCGCTTCATTATTCATTCGCATACGATTTGATGATGAAGTCTTTCTCAGCAGATTTCTTTTTCCAACAAAACTGTGATCATGTAGATACTTATCATTTACTGACTTGCTTTCAGTTGTTTGTTTTAGTTCAGTTGATAATCACTCTTCTATTAATTCATTTAGATTGGTTAATCAGTGCTCTGAACTTAATTTGTCCCTAAGTCACCCTTTCTGTCTATTCATGTGTGCGTGTGTGTGTGTGTGTGTGTGTGTGTGTGTGTGTGTGTGTGTGTGTGTGTGTGTGTGTGTGTGTGTGTTCTCGCGCGCATGAACAAAACTGGTTTCGACTAAGCAACAATGTGTGTGTGTGTGTGTGTGTGTGTGTGTGTGTGTGCGCGCGCGCGCGCGTGTGTGTGTGTGCGTGCGTGCGTACATGTATGTGTGTGCGCGCGCATGCATGCATGCGCTCATACGCGCGCTCGCGCGTTCCTTTACTCCCCAACCCCCCTCTTTTTGTGTTACCATTTCACGCTCTCCCTGGTTTTTCTTCCTTTCTTTTTATGTCAGTAATAAAACCTATATCGGTGATAAACCGATTTTAATGTCTACAAAGTCACCGGTGTGCGATAGGAATTTAATTAAACTAAACTTAGTCTTCCAACCCGGGACAACTTCCACAGCCGGCTGGGGTACTCCCAAATGCAGCCATGGACTTCAGCAGTCTGTCCCCGAACGTTTCATCACACCATTCCATTCTCCCTCCCCCCCCCCCACACCACCTAAACGCTCACCTTTCTCGCACAACCAACGGCTGTGCTGTTAGATGCATTAGAAATGGAAATTTCGATGTTTGTTGTTGTTGTTGTTGTTTTAAAGAGGACTTCCCCCACCCCGTTATGCAATCCCGTAACCCTGACCCAAACCCTAACCAGTCCTCAACCTAACTTGATCTCACCCTAATCCTAACCCGAAGTGTACAGAACCTTATAAACACGGTCATTGATCAGTAGTGCTTGCAGTGTGGAAGCAACGGGGTTATCTTCTCCTTTCCCCGTCGGTAAAGGAAAGCCAAACGTC
>JADBJO010005947.1:80000-82500 GCA_016801955.1 Conus betulinus | reverse complement strand
TAGTAGTAGTAGTAGTAGTATAGTAGTAGTAGTAGTATGAATATTTATATAGCGCCTACCCTGGGCTAGAGACCAAGCTCTAAGCGCTTTACAATCCACACTCGTTTACGCAACGGGCTGCCTCCGTGGGTAGTGCGACTGAAGAGCTGTCAGCTGGCGCTTCATTCAGTCGTTTCCCGTGTCATCCAGTCAGTGTCGTTCAATATCGTTCACTCAGTTTCCTTTCTTCCTTCCTTCTTTCCATTTCTCACGCAGGGTGCGTACTATGTGTAACGTGCCATCCGTACCAAGGGCCAGACTGGCCTTCTCTTCCGAAAGTTGGTGATGATGGGATTTTACGTGTGTGCTAGATGTTATGCGTGCGTTCACACACGGAACCTCGGTTTAAAGTCTCATTCGAAGGAAGGACTGTATGGGAAATGGAGTCAGAACCAATGTTCACTCCGAGGGAAAAATCCCCCTGTACCGAAACGGCCCGGCGGAGATTTTTAGCCCGCAACCCCAGGATCACCAAGATTACGAATCCGGCGCTCTACCACTGAGCTATTCCGGCCCACTGTTGTAGAGACGACAAGAAAATTGAACCAGAAAATGGAATCTTTACAGGGATAGGAATATTTAAGGGGGGATGAATGTAGTAGAGGCAAAGATGAAAATGTCCCAGTAAAAAAAAAAAAAAAAAAACCTCTGTATGGATGGTTCTCTGTCGAGCGTAAATCTAGCAGAGACAAAGACAAAGATGACCCAGAAAAAAATATTCTTGATTTAGAGATAAATCTATCAAAAAAAAACAAAAACAAAAAAAAGAAGAAGAAGAAGAAGAATGAAAAAAAAAAAAAAGAAAAACGGGGAGGGGGGGGGGGGGGGGGGGGGGGGAACTTCACATTTTTAAAAGAGAGTGTCTTGATCTAAGAGAAACAAGGACAGAGTGTCTAGACTCACAGATAAATCCAACAGAAACAAGGACAGAGTGTCTAGACTCACAGATAAATCTAACAGAAACAAGGACAGTGTCTAGACTCACAGATAAATCTAACAGAAACAAGGACAGAGTGTCTAGACTCACAGATAAATCCAACAGAAACAAGGACAGAGAGTGTCTAGACTCACAGATAAATCCAACAGAAACAAGGGACAGAGTGTCTACTGAAAGATAATCTCACAGAAACAAGGACAGAGTGTCTAGACTCACAGATAAATCAGAAACAAGGACAGAGTGTCTAGACTCACAGATAAATCCAACAGAAACAAGGACAGAGTGTCTAGACTCACAGATAAATCCAACAGAAACAAGGACAGAGTGTCTAGACTCACAGATAAATCCAACAGAAACAAGGACAGAGTGTCTAGACTCACAGATAAATCTAACAGAAACAAGGACAGAGTGTCTAGACTCACAGATAAATCCAACAGAAACAAGGACAGAGTGTCTAGACTCACAGATAAATCCAACAGAAACAAGGACAGGGTGTCTAGACTCACAGATAAATCCAACAGAAACAAGGACAGAGTGTCTAGACTCACAGATAAATCCAACAGAAACAAGGACAGGGTGTCTTGACTGAAAGATAATCCAACAGAAACAAGGACAGAGTGTCTAGACTCACAGATAAATCTAACAGAAACAAGGACAGGGTGTCTTGACTGAAAGGTAAATCCAACAGAAACAAAGACAGGGAAACGTTCTGCAGGATTTTGAGATAAATCTAATAGAAATAAAGACAGAAGTTAAGCTCTCAGGGTTTGTTTTCTAACAGAAACGAAAACAGAAAAAAAGCTCTACAGGATTTGGAACAAAGGCAGAAGAAAAGCTCTCAGGGTTTGTTTTCTAACAGAAACAAAGAAAAGACAGAAAAAAAAGCTCTCAGGGTTTAGAGATGAATTCAACAGGAACAAAAACAGAAGAAAAGCTCTCAGGGTTTGTGTTCTAACAGAAACAAAGGCTGAAAAAAAGCTCTCAGGGTTTGTTTTCTAACAGACACAAACACAGAAAAAAAAAAAAAACACTCAGGGATTTTTTTCTTTTATTATTTTTTTTTTTACTGAGCAGATAAGTCTAACAAAAACGGAGATCAAAAAATGTCCGAGGAAAAAAAAAAAAGCCTGTAGGGGAGGGATTTTTTTTTTTTTTTTAAATTCAGGAATGGCGGAGCGGTAGCGGTGGTGGTGGTAGTGGAGAGGAATGGGAAGAAGGGGAAGGGAAAGGGGGAGGGGGGAACAAACGGTTGAGAGGGTTGAGGGAGGGGTGGAATAAGACAGGATGTGTCTTTATTGAGAGGCAGTACCGTTTACCCTCGTCACACAATAAAGGGCGAGGGCATTGGATGATAATCAAGTGAAAGGTAGTCGTTGAGCCCCCCGTATCCTGTAGGGTTTGTTTGACGTCCACGAGAACTTGGTGGGGGGGGGGGGGGGGCGGAGGTATGGCGGGTGGTCACTGGTGGGGGTCACTAGCGGTCAGCTGATGACCTAAGGGATTATAATGTATGGGAACTTGTCA
>JADBJO010005947.1:60000-65000 GCA_016801955.1 Conus betulinus | reverse complement strand
ACACACACACACACACACACAGACCAGACAGACACAGACCAAGACAATAGTTTACTCCAGGTACACGCCTTTGGCCTGGGTACATAATTACCACGGCACCGCGCCTCACCGGCAGCCAAGGAAGGGAGGACACGAGGGTCAACATGACGTACTACTGCTGGTGGTGGTGCTGGTGCTGCTGGTAGTGGGGGGTGGTGGTGATGGTGCAGGTGGTGGTGGGGGTGGTGGCGTGATTGGGAGCCGGGCACTTAGAGCGACTGGGATCGATCCTGATTGGATAGATCGGACGGACGGCAGGGCAGAAATAGGGAGATAAACTGGGAAGAAGGGGGGGGGGGGGGAGGGAAAGGACGGAAGGAGGGAGAGAGAGAGTGGGGGGAGGGAGGGAGAGAAGCAGGAAGGGGGAGGGGAGGCAGGATAGGGAATGGGACGGGGGGGGGGGGGGGGGGGGGGATCTGGTTGAGATGCGGGTCCTCGCCCGACAAATAGTCCAACATCAGTGACAACAATGTGTCTTCAGATTTGCTGGTGGGGATTATTGATGATGAGAGGTGCCCACCCCTCCCCCACGTCTTCTCATCCTCTCCCCCCCTACCCCACATTCATCCCATCCCCTCTATACCCGGAGAACACAGAGCGATATACTTTCCATTTCCTCTGCATTAGGGTTGCTGCGCTTGACTGCTTGCTGCTTGTTGCTGTTGTTGCTGCTGCTTCATAATCAGGCTTGCTTGCGATGGACGGAAAATCTTCACGCTGTTTGTTGCTGCGGCAGACACACTTCAGCCAACCCGTGGCACCCGGGCTCATCACTACCCCCTTAGGCAATAAAGGTTAACCTCTTCTCGCCATCACCAATAGAATCTCTATCCTACCACACCACCACCTTCACCCCCCGTCACCACTTCTCCAACCCACACCCCCCCACACACACCCACCTTCCCCACTTACCCCTCCCCCCACCCCATCCCACCCCCCCCCCCCCCCCCCCCCCCCCCCCCCCCCCCCCCCATCCACCAACCACGCCTCTCCCCAAACCTCCCCCCCCACCCCCCCAAACAAACGCCCCAAAAAACCCCCACTCTCCTCAACGGATTCCCGGCCCCGCCCCGCTCACGTGGCCAACTTAGCCGCCGTCCAAGGCGAAATCCCACCCCATTCCGAATAACGCCGCCGTAGTACGGTATTTAGTCCTAATGTTTCCTTTTCATCCTTATTTTTTTTTTTTTGGGTTTTTTTTGTATTTTGGTGTTTAAGTTTTTTTTCCTTCTGTCAGCAGTCTACATCCCACTCCACTACGTCCCCTGCTGCCCCCGCCTCTCCCCCACCCCCCACCCCCCCGCCGCCCCAGCCTACATTACAACAACACACACACACAAACCACACACCACACACAACACACCACACACACACCTCACCACACACACACTCCACCCCAACCCCACCCCACCCCCCGTCGCCCAAAATTCTCCTGTTTTCGTGTTTGTGGTCCATTCTAACGTATTCTTTCTTTTAATTTTTCTCTTTCATTTCTTCTTGTTTTTTTGTTCTCATACATATCCCGTTCCATACCTTCTTCCTTTTCTTTCCCATTGTCGGGCCCTTACACTGTCTCTTTCCCTTATGTTTGTGACGTTTTATCTAAAGGCCCGCGAAGGTTGATGGCAGGAGAATCGGCTGTTGTCGGAGGAAAATGATTTGGCTAAGATGCCGCACCGCCACTTCACCCTTTCTCTTCTTTTATTTCTTTAATTTTATTTGTTTTTTTTAGTGTGCGTGGTTATCAAGAAGACGAAGCGTCAACTAGAAAACCTTACGTTCCATGCCCTACCGGCAAGTACGAAAATCAATCAGCATCATCTCACTCATCATCAATCAGCATCACATCATCATCCATCACATACAGTGTGGTCGTCGGTTGTCGGAGTCGGTTCGTGTCTCCACTATCCACTGTCTATTATCAAACTGACGACATTCGGTGGCCTGACATCGAAGCGTGTTACACCCGCTTGGGCATAAACCTTAATGTATCCGCAAGCCACGGAGATTAGATGACTGTACGTGTTTTGCCAGAATTCATTCTCTTGTTCACCATATACTGAATGCATCTCGTTGTGATCCTATCAACACCAGAACCCCAACCTATCAATCAAACACTATCGTAAAGTTAAAAGGATCGTGATCATATCCATCCCTGCTTGTTGTTTTTTGTCTAATTACTTGACAACAACGCACACTCATGACTAAATGCGCACGGTCACTTGAATACCCTGACGAGGCAGTCCATAATAAAAACTCTAAACATCATTCAGCACGATCTTGACGTATCACAGCCCAGCCTATATGAAAAGAGATGCTCTGGTGCTAAAATCTTGAAGCCAGCTTAGATCTCTGTATTTCTCCATCTGTAAGAAACAGTTTAAAAAAGAAGAAGTAAATCGAACGCCAGGAAATAAAAGACAGGAGACCGGAATGGGAAACTACAAACGTAGAGATGAAACACAAAACTCAAAAAATGAAAAAAAGATCTTGAATATGAAAAGTGTTGAAAAAGTGCTTTGCGTGACGTGAAACTCTAAAAAATCCCATCCTGTGCTCAAGAACAAAGAGAAGGAAAGTTTTACGGGAAGAAGAAATGGAAATGGACCAGCAAACGTGTTATAAACCCTTTGGCTTTCGAGTATGGATGGAACTGGTAGAACGTCGAACAACGTTCTGCTTTGAATATCAGGAATTGGATAGCTAGCAACCCCCATAATCTTTTTTCTGAGTAGGCCCTGCAACTAGTATGGAATGAGTAGAGAGCACCAAATTGAGCCTTTTTACTATGAATGATAGGATGGAACTGGCAGGATGGAACTGGCGGTACATCAAAGAATATTTCGCAATGAAAATTTCGGTCGAAGATCCATGGGTAGAACAACATTTTCTTTTTCTTCTTCTCTTCTTCTTCTTCTTCTTCTTCTTCTGTCTTCTTTTTTTCTATGAAAATTAAGATCGAAAATACGAGATTAATCATTTTGCTTTTTGAAATTATGCGGAGTGGATAGAGATTCCAGATTGATCCTTTTGCCTATACAGATTATGGCTCGTGGTTGGTAGAGGCGCATTATTATTTATTCGCATGAAAAATCGCCATGAAAATTCGGATGAAACAAGTAGAGCGCCAGCTAATCATTCGCAATGAAAGGTTTGGATGACGTGGGTTAGAAACCCACCTATTCGTTTCGCATGAAAATTGGATAGATGAAATTGATTTCGATCGCAAAATAACCCCCATTCGCTATGAAAAATTGGATGGAAATGCGAAGAGAAATGCAAGAAACCAAGCAATCAATCATTCGCCATAAAATCTGGATGAAATGGGTTAGGTTTTAGAGGAGGAACAACCAACCAACGCTATGAAATGATTTTGATGAAATGGGTAGTTTAGAGAACACAAACAAACCATTCGCTGATGAATATTTGGATGAAATGAACTGTAGAGAACACACACACACCATTCGCTTATGAATATTGGACTGAAATGGGGTAGAGAGAACCCAAACAACCAATTCGCTCTAGCTGAATATTTGGATGAAATGGGTTTTTAGAGAACCCAACAACCATTCGCTATGAATTATTTGGATGAAATGGGTTACAGAACCCAACAACCATAGTTCGCTATGAACATTTGGATGAAATGGGTAGCATCAAAATAATCCTTCGCTATGAAAATCGGACACACTGGGTAGAACGCCCATCATAGTATCCTGAGCTGTGAACTATCTTAATCATTTCAGAATAAAAAGTTAGGATGGAAATGAATCCTTTCACCACAACAATTAGGGTGAATTGGGTAGAGCACCCAGATTAATCATTTGGCATTGAATGTCTGCGTGAGATGGGTTTTTGAGAACACAAGATGATGAATCCTTTCAATTATAAAGATACCGTGGGGAGAAGATGGAGGGGGGGGGGGGGGGGAGCGGTAGGGGTGGGGGGGGAGTGGTGATACGTGTTACCTAAGCTTTAACCATTTGTTCCCAGTCTATTCTGCACATGCCAGTTCCTTGTCGATCCTGTAATAAACGGACCACAATCAGGTGACTTGGCAACGGCTCTCAGTCTTTTGCGTTATCCATTGTTTTTGGTAAGTCTGTGTGTTCAGACTGCGTGCTTACTGTAGGATGACCGTGGACTGAATTCTTTCAAACATATGGTGTGGTAAGAAGTTAAGAGAGCAACTCTCTCTCTCTCTCTCTCTCTCTCTCTCTCTCTCTCTCTCTCTCTCTCTCTCTCTCTCTCTCTCTCTCACACACCACACACACACACACACACACACCACACACACACACACACACACACACACACACACACACACACACACACACACACACACACCACACACACACACACACACACACACACACACACACACACACACACACACACACATTCATGCATGCAGCCACGCATGCACTCATGCACGCACAGAAAGGAAGACACTGACAGAGAGAGAGAGAGAGAGAGAGAGAGACAGACAGACAGACAGACAGACAGACAGACAGACAGACAGAAACGGGTCAGAAGTTCGGTTATTGGACCTGACTATGCTTACTCGAAAAAAACTTACTCACGGCCGTGGGGTAAGAATTCCTGGCGTGTTACCTTAGGCGAAATAATGATAAAAGCGAAAGTAAAACTAAATCGTTGGAAAATAGCTGCCGCCATTTTATCATTCGTCTCGTTAGTAGGGCTACCCACAGCGCGGATATAACTTTATATGTGTAAACTCGCGCGTGCGTGCGTGCGTGCGTGTGTGTGTGTGTGTGTGTGTGTGTGTGTGTGTGTGTGTGTGTGTGTGTGTGTGTGTGTGAGAATGAAGAGAGAGAGAGAGAGAGAGAGAGAGGGAGAGAGAGAGAGAGAGAGAGAGAGACAATCAGCGGATTAAGACATGATGGTGAATTCTTGCATAGGAGAGAGAAACTGGGAAAACTAGCAGAGAGAAAGGGGGGAGA
>JADBJO010005947.1:50000-55000 GCA_016801955.1 Conus betulinus | reverse complement strand
GCTCTCGGTAACTGTCTCCTCCTTTGCTGTACTGTCGTCTACTGTCCTTTCTGTCTATCATATCATTTATCTATCTTTTTTTCCACAACCTCTTCCCACAAATTTCTGCACTCACCGAAGTCGGAGTGAACTGACTATACTCTCGAGTATAGTGTGAGTATCCCAACAGGGTAAAACGAGTTCACAGGCTACCAAGTACTGGAACGCTGAAGAAGAAGAAGAAGAAAGAAGAAGAAGGCTGCCTGCCTTGCAAAGAATTACTAATCAACTAGCGAACACCAAATTTAGCAGGCCTTGCCTGTATTGAAAAGAACAGCCTCATGACAAGCCAACACCAATCATGTTAGGCTTTGTTTGCATCGAAAGCATTGCTATTTAACGAGCCAACACCAGTCGTATAAAGTCCTGCCTGCAACGTAAAGCGTACCTGTTTAACAATCCAACAACAGTCATAATTATTTTGCCTTGCTTGTAACGACAGTCATAATATTGAAAAAGCCAGTACCCGTCTTAGTAAGGTTTTCCTGCAACAAAAAAGTATAGCTATCCAAAAGGCGAGTGCCATTAGATATCGCCTGCAACGAAAAGCATTGCAATATAACGCGCCAGTACCCATCATATTAGACCTTGCCAGCAGGGAAAAAAAGTAAAAAAATACCAACACCAGTCATATTAATCCTTGCCTGCAACAACGAAAAAAGCATGGCTATTTAACCAGCCGCCTCAGTCATATCAATCTGGCCTGCAACGAAGTACGCAGCTATTTAACAATCCAACGCGAATCATATCACGCCTTGTCTGCAACGAAGTGCGCAGCTATTTTAATAGCCAGCACGAATCATATTCGGCGTTGCCTGTAACGAAGTGCGTAGCTATTTAAATAGCCAGCACGAATCATATTCGGCGTTACCTGCAACGAAGTGCGTAGCGATTTAAATAGCCAGCACGAATCATATTCGGTGTTGCCTTCAACAACAACAGCAAAAAAAAGCATTGCCATTTAACAAGCAAACAGTAATCATAGAAAAGCATTGCCTGCACGCTTTGAGAAAGGTATCGGCTTCAGATGGAGCTTCAGAGTGACAACACCACATTGCATTGCATCACTTGCAGTAATTTCAGGGGAGGCAACGGGATCAATAAGATTGGCATTCAGTTCCCTTTCCTGCCGCTGTGGGATTCAGTCTGTCAATACTCGTCACGAGGGGAAGAGTTTGCGTGGAGATAATGCTGTGTGTTAATGAGAATGGATAGAGCCTGGCACTTTAAGCTCTTTAACTAATTAAATCTCATCCATTCGTCAGGTTTTTTTTTTCTAAAATTGCTTTCCACCCCTTATCTTGCAATCTCTCTGAATCTTTATGTTTAGTGTTTTATTTTCCTTTGAAAGTATGTATAGTTTCGTTTATCTCTCTCTCTGTGTGATTAAAATGTTTGGTTTAAATACAGTTGAAGTCTTTCGGTTGGTTCGTTTCAAGCAGAGCTGTCAGGCCATTATGGAGTAATGTGTTTGCCTTAGCCGAAATGGAAACGATCGTTTTGAACTTAAGTCTTAGTGTATATGTATGCAAAGCATGCCTTTGTGGCTATGCTTGTAAAGTGTGTGCATATGTTCATCTTCACGTTTAATCAGCCTGCGCCGTTACAGTATATTTTTTTTATCAACAAGCCGCAAAAAATGGTTGGTTTGTCTTCTATAGTTGGCTTTGCTCGTTACACAGATTTAGTCCTCGTTTGACCTATTGCGGACTTTTTGAACTGTATATAATCCTGTTAGAGCATTCAACAAGTAAGAACAATAGTACTGTTTGAACAGTATCAGCAGCGTTCACGATTCAGAAGTGACGATCGAGTGTGCCTGGGGAAACAGCGTATTCCCCCAAACTGTTTATTCTACAGTGGGGAGAGTAAGTGGTTGTGTGTTGCGACACAGTTTGTCCAAACGCTTGGTTTGTCCAAGTGCACAACATTTCCAAACATGATGCCTTTCCAAAGGCAGATTTCATTTCCTTCCCACCTCTCTTCTCACTGGCCAGATTGTTCGCCTGATACAGCTATTACTACTGCTGCAGCTGCTGCTGCTATTACTACTGCTTCTGCTGCCGCTACTACTACTACTACTACTACTACTACTACTACTACTAGCTTTGTACTACTAATAATAATATAATACTAATAATAATAATAATACTTTGTACTTTTATCATTACTACTACTACTACTACTACTACTACTACTACTACTAATAATAATAATAATAATAATAATAATAAAGTGATAGTTTTAACAGTGCTCTCAGACTTCTGAAAGCGCTTTATGGTAACAAAGTACACTCACATTTGCATTCAGGCACAACAAACATTTGCGCGCACACTACTTTCCCTTGACCCCACCTCCTCTCTTTCCTTCTTCAGTAGCCCGCTGTCCTCTCCTCCTCCCCCACCTACCCTTCTCTTCTCTCACTTCTGCCCCTAGCATGCGCGCGCGCGCGCGCACACACACAAACACACACACACACACACACACACACACACACACACACACACACACACACACACACACACACACACACACACACACACACACACACACACACACACACACACACACACACACACACAGAGAGAGAGAGGGGAGGGGAGGGAAACAGTGAGAGGAGGGGAGGGGAAGGGAGAGAGAGTGCCAGGCAGAGACAGACAG
This sequence comes from Conus betulinus, assembly GCA_016801955.1. Lineage (NCBI taxonomy): Eukaryota > Metazoa > Mollusca > Gastropoda > Neogastropoda > Conidae > Conus > Conus betulinus. Next base: position 52,300 of record JADBJO010005947.1, on the reverse strand, counting down.
ACAGTCAGACAGACAAGAAGAAGAAGAAAGAAGAAGAAGAAGAAGAATATGGTAGTGATCCAGACTTGAATCGTTGCTCTCATTCGCCCGCCATCGTCAGCATCACAACCCCCACCAGCATCCTTTGGCCCCCTCCTCCTCCTACCTCCACCCCTTCTTCTACACCCTGGCTTCTTCCCCATTCTTTACCCCCTTGCCGTGGCCCCCTGCCCCTGCTCCCTTCCCCCTTCCTCCTGCACGATTCTTCCAGGCCCCTTGCTCTACCCTTGCATAATTCTTCCTCCCTGGCCAGGGAGAGAGAGAGAGAGAGAGAGAGAGAGAGAGAGATTTGCGGATGTCGACAAGCCCATCCCCTCCCTCCCACATATCCCGTAGCATCATTCCAAATTGATCTCTTTGTGATGTTATTTGTTGTTGTTGTTGTTGTCGTTGTTGTTGTGTTGTTGTTGTTGTTGTTGTTGTTGTTGCTTGTTTGCTGCTGCTGCTGCTGCTGCTGCTATTTATTTCCGTTCCACATTCCCCACGCGGTTTAGTAGTTGTTCTCATGCCTGACTTATTTGTATACAGATAGATAGATAGATAGATAGATAGATAGATAGATAGATAGATAGATAGATAGATAGATAGATAGATAGATAGATAGATAGATAGATAGATAGATAGATAGATAGAGATAGATAGATAGATAGACAGACAGACAGACACGCAGAGAGACAGATAGATAGATTAGATATATTAGATAGATACACACCATTTGAATCGATTGATTGTTTGATCGATGGTTGATGGATAGATGGTGGGTGGATGGATGGATGGATGGATGGATGGATGGTCAGATTCAGGTTTTTCTTTCTTTTGTTCATAATGGATGGACGGACAAAGGGATGGATAGGTTTGATTCATTCAGTCATACATGGATAAATGGATGGTCGGGTGGGTGGATGGATGAATTCATTCATTCATCATTCATTCGTTCATTTTTCCTGGCATGGAGAAGGAATGATTGGATTACTTCATTGATGAACTGATGGATAGATGGATTATGAAACTAACCGAAAACTGACTGACTGACTGACTGACTGAATGAATGAATGATGGATTGATGATTGGGTTGATTAGTCAGCAGGCAAGAAGTAGAATCGCTTCGGATCCCAAGCAGAGGCACAACATAATTCGACTTGAAACGTCATGATACTGATAAACCTCGCTGGCTTTTGCCACCAGCTGGTTGGCATCACCGTCACTGACCCTCAGCAAAGAAATCAGAGACGCCGTACTGATAAACAAACGAAACCAATTTTTTTTAATAAATAAATAAGAAAAGAGAGAAAAAAGAATGAGAGAGAAAACAGTCAGCCAGCCAAACAAATAAAATCTATCCATAAATAAATAATCCCACGCTAAGTTTTATAAGTTATTTTGGGTGTGCGCTGAGGGAGGAGGATGGGGGGGTGGGGGAAGAGAGTAGTGATGATTGTGTGTGTGTGTGTGTGTGTGTGTGTGCGCGCGCGCGCGCGTGCGTGGGTGCGTGCGTGCGCGCGCGTGCACAAGGCAGAAGGGGGGGGGGGGGTAGTGTGGAAGGGGGAGGGAGTAGTTGTTTCCTTTTTTTGCTGCGACACCGGTTGATGAACATCAGTGTGTGGGATGACGGCGAGGAGCGGCAGCGGACTGCACGGAGCGGAAGATGGAAGAGGAGGTGGAGGAGGAGGAGGGTGACGATGAAGGATGGGACAGAGAGGACGGGGTTAAAACCATTGATCGCTGCTTAGGTTGAGGCGTGGACAGTTGACCTCCCTCTGGAGAAAGCAGAAGGAAGGATAGGGATAGAGGGGAGGGAGGATGGAGAGGTGGATGGGGTGGCAGTGTGGGTAGGGGGGGGGAGAAGGGGGGGGGGGGGTGGAAGAGGTGGAGGAGGTGGGTGGGTGGTGATAGGGAATTGGGAGTTAATTTGCTGAGCCCGGCATCTCGTTAGAAGTCAGCTAATGGAACTGGCCTTCTTGTCGTTATTATTAGTCCGGTTCTTCTCTGCGACTTGCATGCACTGCCCTCCACCCTCCCACCCACCGATCCCTGTTGTGTGTCGGTCAAGTTTTCAAGGGTTTTTTTGTTCCCGGCTCCTCACCGCTTTGAGAATTTGTCGTTTTTGGTTATCATAATTCACACTGGAGAAAGTCGAACGGGTGTGTATTGGGATATTGTCTTACGGTTCCACGAAGAGTTCTTCGCCCAGTAGACGAATGCGAGTGGGAGGATAGATGAGATGGAGAGAGGGATGGGCCAGTCTGGCTGCACAAAGCGGG
>JADBJO010005947.1:30000-45000 GCA_016801955.1 Conus betulinus | reverse complement strand
AGGGGGAGAGGGTTAGAGAAGAAGGAACCCCGTTTCGTTCGTGCCAGACTTTGGAACCAAACCTCCTCCTCTGCCCTCCCAGCCCTTGCCTCCATTCTTCACCATTCCTCCCCCGACCCTCTTCCAAACGCTCCCTTTCCACACTTTTCATCCTTCCATGCCGCTCTTCCTTTGTCATGCCATTTGTTTCTCAAAGAGAGAGAGAGAGAGAGAGAGAGAGAGAGAGAGAGCTGGGAATGGCAGAGAGAAAGAGAGAGAATGGGTGCGGCGGATTGAAGGAATCGAAGAAAGAAAGATGGGCTTCGGAGTGGTGGGGTAAACTCTCTCTCTCTCTCTCTCTCTCTCTCTCTCTCTCTCTCTCTCTCTCTCTCTCTCTCTCTCTCTCTCTCTCTCTCTCTCTCTCTCTCTCTTTTTTTTTTCCAAATCCATTCCTGATTTAATAGCCTGGGATGGGAGTTGGAAAATGGAGGCGGTGTGCAAGATTGTTGTTTCTATTTTCGTTCGGAAAGCTTAATTGTCTTTCAAGTTGTTTGTTCTCTCTCGTGTTTCGCAGATTCCATCCACTTGTAGTTGTTGTTGTGGTTGTAAGCCACATTACTGTCTGCCTGCCTCTCGGTACAGCTTTGTACTAGGTGTAGATTTATTACTACATACACACACGCGCACACACACACACACACACACACACACACACACACACACACACACACACACACACACACACACACACACACACACACACACACACACGACGCGCGCGCGCACGCACGCACGCATGCACGCGCGCGCGCGCGCGCGCACACATAGAGAGACAGAGAGAGAGAGAGACAGAGAGAGACAGAGAGAGAGAGAGAGAGAGGTTTGTAAACAATTTAGTCGTCGAAGGTTTGCAAGTCTTCACGGCAGAGATTATTTTTGTTGGATTGAAAACGTCGTTGTCGTCGCTATCATTTTCACGAATATCTCTCACAGACAGTGTTGATTTTGTGTTATTGTTGTTTTTTCCTGTAGGACGGAGTTGTTGTTGTTGTTGTAGTTGTTGGTTGTTGCTGTTGTTTATCACGCACGTCTTCACTTATTATCTATCTATATAGGCATTTGCTTTTTGCTCGTCCGCTTAGGGTTTTGTTTGTCTTAATTTAAACTTAGTTTGCCCCGTCTGGTCATGTCCTAAATCAACTTTAATACGCCAGTTCTTTTTCAACCCAGCCAGCCAAACCGAACAACTAAAAACAAATCGACCTACGAACCGTCGGACCAATAAACACACGTTCTCACCGAGTGCTGGAACTTACTCATACCATAGTAGGCAGGGAAAAGTCTATCGCAGATTCTATGAAGGCCTTGTTATATGATGTTCTGCTAGTAGGGAAATCATTCCAGGTTGGTTTGTTAGTTCGTTTTGTTCTTTTTGTGTGACTGATATGTGAATTGAATTAACAGTTTCATGTTGGTCTTCTGTTTTCAGGAAGTGAATCTGTTTTTTTTTTTTTGTTTTTTTTTTCAACCTTAGTTTTCTCTGTGATAGATGGACTTTATGTTCACCTGCGCCCTTCGGTTTGTTTGTTTGTCCGTCAGCAATTTTATGCATATATAGCTGTTGAACTGATTTTAACCAAATTTTACAGAAAAATGGAAGGTGGCCCGATGACGAAAACTCGAATTATTTGTCCGGATCCGGATCAAGCGGCGGATCCCAGATCCGTTGAAATAGCAAATCAGAATCTGTTCAGCAGAAATACTACAAGTTTTCCACTGAACATGAACTCTGTGGGGGGTTTATTACGAACTGATAAATCATCTTTGAAGAAATATATATTTTCAAGGAATATTAAAACGTTTCTGGTTATCTGAACGCTGACGTTTCGTATTTTGCATATTCTGTCACAAAAAGTGCATGGGAAAATAACTCTCTCAGTCCGTACCTACTATTACTTCCCCTGGTTGAAAAATAATCTTGTTTTCGCCCACGAACTGATCCAAAGGGCGGGCCGAGGATTCTTTAGACTTTGGTGGATATCGGCGCCGTCTCGGATGCCTTTCTCGTTCTTGATGCGCTGAACAGATTCACATAGTGATGAACACATGAGCTGTTAATGTTACAAGGTTCTAATCTGAACTGGCCGTCAGCCTGATATTTACTGCCTGGCGCTCGGCTTGCCTGTTAACAACAGCATGGCTGGGCATGAGGTGATTGATCAGCCATTAATCAACTCTACGGTCAGTTTGGCCTAACTACCAAGCAAGCCTCATCCCAGCTACCCATCAACCCCTCAGTCCAACTACCAATCAACTCTTAGTCCAACTACCAATCAACCCGAAGCCGAATTACCAATCAACCCGAAGCCCAACTACCAATCAACCCGTAGCCCAACTACCAGTCAACCCTCCAACCAGTAAGCCAATCGATTAACTCATAGTTCGTCAGGTAGGAAGCTGATAATTGAACGATTCCTTTCAAAAATAGTAGAAGGGAGCAAGCAGCAACTGCGTGACTGGCTGGCGTGACTGACGAGACGACTCGGTCTCTCACTCACTCACTCACTCTCACTCCTTCACTCACTGGCTCCGTGTCTTGGCTCATATGCGAATGACAAATAGGTGATAAAAGACCAAGCAAAGCAACGCCAAACCACACAAGCGAATGAACAGAAAGACGAACCCATACAACAGCTAACAAACAAACGCACTGATCGCCCAAACTGACAAACGAAAGATAAAGAATTAAGAATCCGTGGTGTGCATAAACAAAACAAAACAACAGAAAGATAAATAGAGAGATGAGAAATGAGGAAAACTGGGAGGAAGGAGAGGGAAAGGGGAGGGGGTGACAAGGAAGGGTTTGGCGGAGTGCAATCCACCTCTTGCTTGGTTATCCTTCTCAGACGAAAGTATATCATACAGTCGCAGAACGAAACGGATCCCCACCGCAGCATGTCCGTCAACTTCATCCACCTTGGTGCATCCATCAACATATACTGTTTTCTCCCGTATCGAAGTGTTAGGTGATTACGATGGCACGTCCTCTGTTTTCACACTGGTGCCAGAATTGATCTGTGTGATGCTTCAGTGCTTGGGGGTCATGGTCAAAAATCGTCTGCGTCGGCACAATGATAAGGCTTAAAAAAAAAAAAAGGGGGGGGGGGGGTGAAAAACAAGGGAAACGGGGGGGGGGGGGGGCGGGGGGGGTAGCGTGGTGGGGAGGAGCGGTGGGTGACTCTGGAAGGACAAAGTGACGAGTTCTTTTTTCAGCGGGAGTAGGAGAAGTGGGGGGGGGGGGGGGGGGGGGGGGGGGGGGGGTGGGGGGGGCATGACGGAGGACAAGGGAGGGGGGGTGGCGGGGGGGGGGGGGGGGGGGGGGGGGGAGGCGGGGCAGGAGAGAAGGGATGGGAAGGGTGAAGGGGGAAGGGGTTAGCTAATATAGTCTGGCTGGAATCTTGTTCTGTGACTAATCAGTTTACGGTCTTTCACTGGCCTCGCTGTTGACACTGACCCCGTCTGGTGCTAAAACAGCCACAGTAAAATATCACCAATAGAGAGGGTGGCTGGGTGGAGGAGGGGAGAGTCAGCAGCCACTAAAGGGGTCTTCTCCAGCCAGGAACTATTTTCTGTGGCGATTCGACCTTTCAGGTCTCTGCTTTAGGACTTTAGGGCACTGGAATTGTGGTGGACTTGCATTTCATCTGGACAGTCTGGAGCATCATCTTAGATAGCACAGACCATGGGACAGTATCGTTAAGGTAAACATGAAATTGTAAATAAAAGCAACTTTGAATCGAAGAACGAACAAATAAAATATCTTAGGAACCACTGACTAAATAAAGTCATACGGACAAAGAACCGACGAGGTTTTTGGATAATGAATGGACAATAGAAATGCCAAAACTAAAGAATCAGCTTCTCCAGGAACGAACGAAGTAAGAAACCAACGAACAAACACAGCATCATTACGTTTTGTTTGTTAAACATCAAACACCTGAACGAACAAACAGACATCATTACGTTTTGTTGTGTTTGTTTGTTTGTTTGAACATCAAACGCTGAAAGACTCCATCTTTCCCATTCTGGCACCGGTGATCCAAACAGATATCACAGTTTCAGAAGAAGAAAAAGACCAACAATGTTTGCCCTATCTTGACCCTTACTATTCCTGTCCATAGCACTCCGTCGGCTGACTATGCTGCTTGTCAGTCGGAGATTCTTTGGCCACAGACAGAGCACACAGAGAGGCCGCGTGGTGCCAGGTTTAGTATTCTGCTGCCACTCCTACTCGACCAAGGTGATTAATTCATGAAAAAGGTCGTGGATGTCAGGTCAGGCCGATTCATAGCGCCTGTCCAGCTGAAAGGAAGTGAATGGTATTCTTTTCATATTCCGCCGACAGGGAGGGGGTGGAGCGGGGATGGGGTGGGGAGAGGAAAACAGGAAGGGTAGGGGGTAGGGTAGGGTGGGGGTGCGATACGGGGGACTGAAGAAGAAGGAGGTGGGGTGGGGATGGAGTGAAGGGGGTGCAGAATTCGATTAGCGTTGTGTAGGGGAAGTCTCGCTGCAGCTAATCAGGTTTTCGTCATCGGAAGAAGGAACGAGGGTCGTCGTCCACAGCGTCTGCCTTTAGTACGGGCGTGAAATCAGAAAGTGGAGTCACAATACCATTCCAGCGAGGTGGGAATAAAAAGGTGTGTGTAGTATATAGTGATAGTGGGATCAGGATGGGGGGGGGGGGGGGGTGGGTGTGGCAGTGTGGGGTGTGGGGTGGGGCTTCCTGGAGGGGAGGGGGGCGGGGGTGGTGATAAGCATGTGTAAAATTGACTTGATTTGAGTTAAAAAACTCGTTTTCGATGTACACAGCTGGAACTGATTCTCTCTCTCTCTCTCTCTCTCTCGTCTCTCTCTCTCTCTATATATATATATATATATATATATATATATATATATATATATATATCTATATATCTGTCTGTCTCTCTCTCTCCTCTCCCTCTCTGTATCCCTCTGTCTGTCTGTCTGTCTGTCTGTCTGTCTGTCTCTCCTCTCTCTCTCTCTCTCTCTCTCTCTCTCTCTCTCTCTCTCTCTCTCTCTTCTCTCTCTCTCTCGCGCGTTTTGCGGTACAAATCCCACCCTAGTACCTACGTGACTTTTTCTTTACGGGCAAGTGACGTATTTAGCAGACCGACTAATGAACGAGTCGAGTGAGAACGACAACACATTTACTTACCATAAGATGTTCTGTGTAGCGAACTGTGAAAGTTCGAGGTCACGATTGCAATTGTGACTGCTTTTGGTACGATTATTTTATCATACAGTGCGTTTTATGACTAATCAGAGACCTCGAGTGGAATATATCAACACGGTAATTTTTCATTTCATGGTTATCATCAGCGCCATGTGTGATGAGCAATGTTTGTGCGCGTGCACAAGAGATCATAATTACTCATTCGTTGCTTTGGTTACATGTGTGGCGTGGTGTCAGTGAGAAAAGCAAGATAAAAATTATTTGGTACTTTCGTGTTATAGTCTCTCTCTCTCTCTCTCTTCTCTCTCTCTCTCTCTCTCTCTCTCTCCTCTCTCTCTCTCTCTCTCCTCTCTCTCTCTCTCTCTTCATCATCTTTCTAGCAGTTAATCTTGTTCGTAGAGAATTGTGATGTGTTAGCAGTTTGGCTATGGTAAATCTCCCAGTTCTCTGTCCTCTAGGCTCAAGCCAATGAAGACGCGGAGAGAGAGAGAGACAGACAGACAGACAGAGACAGACAGACAGAGAAAGGACCGAGGGCTAGAGAGAGAGGAGAGGGGGGTATGAGGAAGAGTAGAAGAGAGAGAGAGGTGGGGGAAGAGGAGAAGAGAGACAGCGAGTGAGCCAAAGCGAAAGAGAGAGAGGAAAGGGGAAGGGGGCGGACCGGAGAAGAGGAAAAGAGAAAGCGAGGACAGAAGGAAGCGAGAAAGAGACAGAGAGAGAGAGAGAGAGAGAGAGAGAGAGAGAGAATGAGAGAGAGATAGGGGAGAAGCGAGTGGGGGAAGAGGAGAAGAGACAGCGAGAGAAAAGCGAAAGGAGAGAAGAAAGGGGGAGGGAACGAAGGGAAGAGAAAGAGGGGGGAAGAAAGCGAAAAGGACAGAAGAGGAGAGAGAGAGAGATGAGAGAGAGAGAGGGAAGGAGAGAGAGAGAGAGAAAAGGGACAGAGATGAGGGGGGAAGCAAGTGGAAAAGGCAGGAACAGAAAAAGGATGAAGACGAGGGAAGAAGAGTCAGTATGTACGAATTAGCACAGCTAGGGGAGTGGGGATGGGGAGAGAGATGAGATAGAGAGAGAGAGAGAGAGAGAGAGAGAGAGAGAGAGAGAGAGAGAGAGAGAGAGAAACGCAACCACCTACTCGCTCATTCGGGTCGGAATCTGGCTCCGGGACTGAGTGAGTGAGTGACTGACGGATTCCCTAATCCGATTTATGGTCATCATAGGGAGCTGGCTGGTTGGTCAAGCTCCACGTATGATGCTGTCTAGCTAGCTACGCGCAGTTACTGCAAGAGATGCTGCCAGCTTGGCGGAAAACTCTCTTTGGCATCTAACAGATGCTGGTTGGTTAGCGGCGCGTAGCGATCTGACTCATACGCTGCCAGTAGTAACAAACGACTCCATTTACAGTTCCAGTTGATGACTGAGCTTTTCGCCCAGTCTTCTGTGACGTTGTATTTACCTATTGGATTACATGTTAAATGTTTCTGTTTACGCTGTGTTGCATTGTATTGCAGCGTATTGTATTGTGTTAGATTGTTATGTAGTGTAGTGCATTCGATTGTTTTGTGTTGTATTGAAGACCTGTTGCGTTTTAGAGTAGTGCAGTGTAGTGTGGTGTAGCGTGGTGTAGTGCAGTGTAGTGTAATGCAGGGTAAGGTAGGGCAGGGCAGAGCTGGGTAGGGTGGGGCAGGGTATAGTTGTGCAGTGTAGTGTAGTGTAGTGTAGTGTAGTGTAGTGTAGTGTAGTGCAGGTGTAGGGTAGTAGAGGGTGGGGCAGGGTATAGTAGGGTAGTCCAGGCAGGGTATAGTGTCCAGTGTAGTGTAGTGTAGAGTAGAGTAGTGTTTTAAGTATTGTACTATATCGCATCGATTTCTAGAGCAGTATAGCAAGCGTTGTCTCATGTTGCTATCATTTTCTAGTGTAGTGTTACAAACATTGTATCATATTGTGTAGTTTGTGTGTTTGTTTGTTTTCAAGGGATATTTTTCTGTCTTCGATGCCCCAACAGCTCCCCCGACCTCCGCCCCAGCCCTGTCTCCCACCACCCTACCTTGTACGATTTCAACGCCATTCGTCCCGTTGCAGTGGGATTCAACACTGACACTCTACGGGGAACCATCAGTCTCAAGTCGTCATGAGGCAACCCATCAGAGGACACACCGCACTGTTGACGAGTCACTTCGGTGTGGTGTTCACTGGTGCCTGTTCTGATCCAACATACACAAGACGTCTCCTGCAAAGTCCCCGTACTGACGACGGGTAATTACATAGCCACGGAGTTAGCGTGAGAAAGCGTCTGTAGGGCAGTACCAAGTCTATTTATTCAGCGACAGTGTCCAGGAGCTTGCTGCCTTTTGACGCTAGCTCACCTTGGGTATGTAGATGTATAAGAAATGGAAACTGATAACCGGAGAGTAGGGCATGAAAGGCCGCAGAATTGGAGACGTGTTTGTATGATAGTCTATGATGATGAGGATGAAGAAGATGATGCAGTGGGAGGTAAAAAAGATGCGGAGATTCGTTTGTTTGTTTTTTCTTTTTTTTTTTTTTTTTGTTGTTTTTATTAGAGACTGCATGACAAAGTTGCTACTCTACGTTTCCATTCATAACAGATTTCGGTGATGATACCATGCCCAAGAAATACAGACACCTGCAGGGTTGGTGTGACGAGAGATATGAGTGGTAGGTGGGGTCCTCTAGGCAAAGGACTTGGAATGATTTCTCTATGATAGTTATCTTAACATTTTACCCTACACCCTCTCTCTTACTAGTGGTGGAAGGAGCAACTTCCCAGTACTAGTCATCAAAGAAATTTTTATTTTGTTCTGGGTCTTGTTAAAATATGAAGAATGGCTCTGAGATAATTTTCCTTAGGCCTGTACTCTTAGGAGTACTTGTAGCTCCAAGAGAATTGAAGAGAGAAGTTCAAACATTCAACATTTGATTGAACAACAGAGAACTTACACAAGTTTAGTGCAATATCACACATCAGCTTTACTTGCTTACACATAGGTAAGTATAAGCATGTCACTTCCATAGGCTAGGTTTTAGATCTCATTGGAGTACCATAATGAGGGGCCCTTCCTCACTCCTACTTTACTTGCTTGCACACCGTGCAGCAGCTTAAGTTGGCATGCAGTGGGCCTGTCTAATTTACACTGAATGTATATGGTTATTATACATCCACTTCGCTTGCATACACTCTGTGCAGTAGCCAAAGTGGTACTCATAGACAGGTTCTCACTGTTTCATCATAAAGTGAGGGTAAGGGTCTGATGGGTTTGAGTCCAGGTGGTTTAACTAACTTAGCTTATATTGGAGAGGGTAGTTGATTTCTCCTGTGACTGGTGACTGCTCCTCTTGGGTAGTCCGGTTGTCTGGTGTCACCCCAATTTAAACTGAAGCCATGGTGTCTGGCATTCCCCCGGCTTTTGGCATAGTCCCAGCTTCTGGTTCAGCTATACTGTGTAGCGTGACCAGGATCTCAGTTCTGCAATAAAGAGAACTTGGTCTGTAGGTGAGAATCTGATGGCTGGTTGGTCGAGTGCACACATTTACCCTTGTTTACTCTTTCAGAAGAGGCGTGAGACTCAGCCAGCAAAGTTTACTCCATTTTAGAGTTTTCTACTATAACCATCAATCTCCACTTGTGTTTAAAGGTTCAGTTAAGCTTACAAACGGGTAGGAGACAGTAATACAATGTTACACAGTTTCTGTCAAACAACTCTTCCATGTATCTTATGAATTAAATCACATTGACTTGGGCTGGACTTAGTCCAAGTACACGTGTGGTGTAGACTTAAAGTCATACCCTACAAGTCATTCGAACAATCACCAGTATTTATAAATCAGCTTAGCAGTTTTTAACCTAGCACAGGCATACTGTTTTTCTGATCGAAATTTATCATTGAATTATTATCTTAACAGATAGATTGCATACTGGCAAAAGTCAAGGTGAACACAAAGAATAGTGGTCAGACTGTTAACAAAGAATCATAACCACCACAGAGAGAGAGAGCTTTTGCCATATATGCAAGCAAACTCCTACACAGAATAATCATTCATCAGTTTGATAAATGTGATAAGCATTTTTACAAAGTTACAATGTTACCACACAGCATACATAAATCAATACATAGATCTGAAAATGTAAAACATAGTTCCAACTCACTTTTTCTGGGAATAAACAGTGAATAAGACTGGAGGTCAAGGAGTGCCAGTTTACCAGGCCTTCTCTAGTCGTCCCTTTGTCTTCCCTCAGTTCTGATTTACAGGCAGTCTTGAGGGGTCAGTGAAGTTGCGACCCTATGTGTTCTGGTATATGAATTCTAAACTGCCAAATCGGGTTTCTTCTCTAACTGACGAGTTGTCAGTCACACCAGGAGTGAGAGGGGGAGTGGTCTAGTCTTATCACCATTCGCCTCGGAAATTGTTTTCTAATCGGCTGTCGGTTAATTTATGCGTCCGTATAGACAAAGACTCTCATGGAGAAAACTCAGTGACATCATTTACAAGAGGTGCATCACACACACACACACACACACACACACACACACACACACGAAAGATAGGGAGATGGAGAAGGAGGGAGGTTTGCTGGTTACCCTTTCTGTCGACTATGGCCACACTTGGCTTGGGGGGGGGGAGGGGAGTGGAGTGAGCGGCAACATGCCTTTGTGTCATGGGATAGAAGGGAGGGGGTGTGTGTGTGTGAAGATAGCACTGGGAGGGGGGGGGGGTGAGACGGGCCATTGTTACAATGAAATGTAAACTGTTTTCCTGATGCGTAGTATCGCCCAGAGTGGGGAAGGAAGGGTGTTGAAAGGGGAACAGGAGGGGGACGGGGAGGGGGACCGAGAAGAATGAAACCCCGGGCACCTGTTTCCCGTGACGTAATTTTATCTTGTCACAGATAGGGTGAGACAGGCAGCCCACACCCTTCTAAGTGAAAGAAGGGGAGGAGGGGGGGAATCTGAGAGGGGAGAGTGGGCATAGATTTGTATTGTATTGTTTGGTTTTGGGTTTTTGAGTGGGACCTATCGGATGGGTTTGTCAAGCGTTTCGTCACAGTTGGTCAGGAAAAAAGAGAGGTATCCACTGAATGGATGAAACTCGACTGCGCTGCTACATCCCCCCCCCCCCCCCCCCTCCCCCATTTAAGCCTGTTGCACCACCAACCCCATTTTAGTTGTAATACAAAGCCCATGGTCCAGTCGACCACATAAAGGCTTTCTCAGGACTGTTGTGTTGAATCTGGCGGTATTGTATTCTTTTTGTAGTAATATCGTATTGCACTGAGTTGCCATTTGTCAGATCGTGTTTCATGATTTCGCATTCACGCCAGAGTTCTGTGTATGAAAGTCAAGCTGCCACTAGCGAGGAAGAGCATCCTTGCGTGGCTTCATGACAGATAGACCGGCGGACAGACACACGTGTATGGATGGACAGACCGATGCACTCACAGATCGCAACCTAGACAACCCGCATAGGAAGAAAGAAGAGAACGAGGGGATGGGGGGGGGGGGGGGGGGGGGGGGGGAAGTCATGTACAAGAAAAAAAAAGAAGAAGGGGGAGTTTCCATTACATCATCGTCAACGACCATCCACACGACCATCGATCACCGCCGCCGCTCTTACGCGGTCGGCTTGACTGGAAACCGTTGCGAATCGATCAGCGCAGGCCGCGAGTTGTCTCCGCTTTGGTGCCCTTGGTGCCCGTGTTTTTTTTCATTGACTTCCATCTCTCAGTGTCTGCTGTCGCTTCCACAGGGCTGGGAGGAGGGAGGGATGGTTCATGCGGAGGTCGACGGTGTCGTCAGATTTGTGGGGTTGGGGGAGAGGCAGGAGGGAGAGAGACGGAGGGGGGGGGATGGAGGGGGAGGGGGCGAGAGGACAGGGGGGTTATAGGAATAGGAATAGGGGGAGGAGGGAAGTATAGGGGGAAGGAACAGAGGGGTTGAGAGACGGAAAAAAAAGAAAAAAGAAAAAAAAAAAAAAAAAGAAAGAAAGGGACTGAAGAAGGAGGGGAAGGGGGGGTAAGGCTGGCTGGACTTCCCGTGATGGATTCCGAGGGGTCCAGAGCCAAAGTGAGAAGGAAAGGAAGGAGGGGGGGGGGGGGGGGCAAAAAATGAGGCAGGAGGAGAGGTGGGAAAGTGGGAGCGTGGGGGAAGGGTAGGGGATGGACGGACAATCACTTAGTCTGGCGGGAGTCTGGCTTCGTGACTAATCAGTTTATTGTCTCTCCCCTCTCCACTGTAGGGAACGAGCGAGGCCGGGGCTACGAGCGACGACGACGGTGTGTTCGGTAGTGTCGTGCGGTGGATGAGGTTCGTCGTCACAGTCAGCTGTAGTGGGCGCCGTCCCTCTGCGTTTCAAGTGGGAAGCTGTAGTATTTATCACAGAGTAAGAGAGCTGGGTCGTTGTCAGCTGCAGCGCAGGGCCTTCTCTCGAAGGGGGCCATGTGGCGGCGACTAGCCATTTCGCAACGGAAGCTGTTGCGGGACTTCTGGCACTGGAGCTGCGTAAAGAACGAAGACACACACACACACACACACACACACACACACACACACACACACACACACACACACACACACACACAGCAGAGAGAGAGAGAGAGAGAGAGAGAAGTGCTGAGGTGGAAGGAAGCTGTTTTTTGTTAAATAAATACAGGAAAAGGCGATGGACTTTTTTTCACTACTCCTCTCCTCCTCCTCCAACAATCCCTCCCCCCACCCCCCCCCCCCCCCCAATCCCATCCCCTTCCACCTCTTAAAGTGACGTCACGACGGTCATCTCGATGGGCTTGGTCAGTGCGTTGGTCCGCGCTCCCAAGCCTTAGCTGTTTTGCCGAAACAGAGAGAGGACTAACTAACTGTGCACACAGATACAGATCTACAGGACGATCTGCTCTGTGCTGGCACTAATCAGGAAGAAGACAAGAGAGACCACCACATTACTTCCACGCGGGATTGAGGATGAGGGGGTGGGAGGGACGGGAGGGGGTTGGTGGGGGGGGGGGGGAGGGGGAGGCGGAGAACAGGGGGGGGGGGGGGGAGTAGAGAGGGAGAGAGGGGAGAGGAAAGGAGGGGGAAGGGAAGAGAAAATGAGTTTCGGGTGGATGGAGGTGGAGGAGATGTGGGACAGGATGGAAAAGGGAGGGCTTGGGGGGGGGGGGGGGGGGGGGGGGGGGGGGGGGGGACTGGGGGGGGAGGGGGGGAGGAAGCTATGGAAGAGATGGGGAAGGGGGGGGGGGGGGGGGGGGGGGGGGGGGGGGGGAAAGTCAATAGCACTTTGACGTCAGACAGTGTTTCCAGTGGGCGGCGAAGGAGAGTAGGGGAGTGGGGGAAAAGCTGATGGGGGGGGAGGGGGTGGGATAGAGAGATCGAGGAAAGCTGATGGGGGGGGGGGGGGGGGGGGGGGGGGGGGGGGGGGGGGAGAATGGGAGGGGTGGGAGGGGGGGGCGAGGGGAATTGGGAGATTGGGATCGATGATACCAGACTGGTTGGTACAGCGGAAAAAGGGCAAAGGGCCCAAGAAATGTGGGAGAGATGTGTGGGACGAGGGACCGACGACAGACGGACAGACAGACAGACAGACGGGCGGAGTGGGATGGGAGGGACAGATGGGGGATGAGGAGGGGTGGGTGGGAGGAGGAGAGTGGAGGAGAAATCGAAGGGATGAAGAGGTGACAGGAGACTGGAGGCGTGGAGAAGGGGGGAGGGGGGAGGGAGGGGGGGGTAGGGTTTGAGGGATGGGGGCGGGTAGGCAGGGAGGAAAAGTCGGCGGGGATGGGGGGGGGGGGGGGGGGGGGGGGGGGGGGGGGGGGGGGGGGGGGGGGGGGGCGGGGGGGGGGGGGGGGGGGGGGGAGGGGCGAGGGGGAAGGGACGGGGCGTGTGTTATTGAGACGAAACAGAGAGGCAAGAGAGCAAGGGTGTAAAAGATGAGCGAAAAGAGGAAGGAGGAGGAGGGCTGGGGAGGGGAGGGGAGGGGAGGGGGAGGAAAGAAGGAGGGAGGAAGCCAGTGGGAGTTTTTGACAATATTGGCGTTGACACCCCTCCACCCCCATCATCTCTTCCACCTTCTATCTTCCACCCTCTTCCGCCCCAAACCAACCCCTCTCCCCCTCCCCCCCCCCTCCCCCCACTTCTCTCATCCCTCTCTCCCTGCCTGGCCTGTCTCAACCCCCAAAATTCCCAGCCTTGCCCCCCCTCCCCCCCCCCCCCCCCAGCCCTCTTCACCATCCTCCCCATCCCTCCTATATCGGCGTAGGCAGATTTTCCAATGGGATTGGAAGAATGCATGGATTGATAGAAGGACATGGGCATGTGGATGAATAGATGGATGGATGGCCGGATTGTGACTGATACAGCGGTTTGTTTGCGAGGAGGGCGCGCGCCTCACGTGCGTGCGGTGGTGGTAATGCTGTGAGCTGTGACAGTGGTCGTAGTTAGAGCTTCCTCCCACCCCTCAGCTGGTCTGGTCCGCTGGTCAGGCTGGGAGGAAGGAAAAGGTGTGGGGGTGGGGGGGGGGGGGGGGGGGGGGGAGGGATAGGAGGGAGGAGACGAGGGCAGCGGAGCGAGCCTGGCATCACGCCCCGGGTGTCGTCACACAAAGCCAGCACGTGCTCTGCGTGCGACCCGTGCGTCTCTCCGTAGAGGTCAGAGTGTTGGATGGGTATGGTCATCGGCTGCGGACACAAGGCAGTGATTTCTGGAATCGTTCCGGTGTGCCTGTATTTTCAAGGGACAATAATAATAATGATGATGATAAGAAGAAGAATAGTAATAGCAATAAACAACAATAATAAAAAAATAATTATTATAATAAAAAATGATTATAATGAGCCAAATAATAATCAACGTCATATGATGATGAACATGATGATGATGATGATGATGATGATGATGATGATAAATTAAGATTGAGGTTTATTATTAATTCCCTGGAAGGTTTCTTCTTCTTCTTTGCTTGGGTCTACACGGTCAGTCCGGCCCTTGTGATGAATAGTGCCGTTTTCTCCAGCTCTTGTAGACTGCCGTAGAGCTTCGTCCTTAGAGCTGTCTCTGTTGACCACACCTCTCTCCTTGGCTGTTCATGTGATTGCCGTTATGTCTTCCCCTGAAGGTTGTATAGAATTCAAAATGTTCATGCATGCCACGGTGTGGGAATTGAACCACAGACCTTGGAATAAAAATTGTAATGTCTTGCGCATTTGGCCTGCTAAGCCTGCAAAGCCCCCGTGTACTCCAGTGACAAAGGCGGGGGAAAGTGCACTGACTGCTACATGTAAAACTGCATTGATTTTTTTTTTTTTTAACTTACTTGCTCAAGTACTCGTATTATGATTTGATTTCTGTTCAACGCACTTTTCTTTCAGCTTTCGATGATCATAAACCTATCCCTACACGGAAGGTGCGAAAATAATTCTTAAGAACATTCTCTCTCTCTCTCTCTCTCTCTCTCTCTCTCTCTCTCTCTCTCTCCTCTCTCTCTCTCTCTCTCTCTCTCCCTAACACACACACACACACACACACACACACACACACACACACACACACACACACACACGTGATTCAAAAACGACTCCGTAAGTGGATTCCTCAGATTTTCAGTTGGGTTTTGAAGTAAGTTATCATCGTTCACGAAGAAAAAAGCCAATCTTTTACCCCAGTTTTCAGACGAAGACCTTTTTAAGCGAAATTAGAATGTTCCGTGACGATTTTTTCCGACCTTTTACAAGCCCCCCCCCCCCCCCCCCCCCCCCCCCCCCC
>JADBJO010005947.1:15000-20000 GCA_016801955.1 Conus betulinus | reverse complement strand
ACACCTCCAACACACACACACACACACACACACACTCCAAGTCACACCACACACACCAAGGCACACCACACACACACACACACACACACACACCAACTCATAACACACCACACACACACACACACACACACACTCACAACACACACGCGCGCACACACACACACACACACACACACCCAACAACACAACACACACACACACACACACACACAAGCTAAACGGACAGATCGAGCGTGTGGCAGCGGGATAGACGGAAATCCTTTGTTACAATTTGGCCACGCTCATTGGCTGCTCGCCTCTCCCCCCTCCCCCCTCCCCCACTTCCCCCCTCCCCCCCCCCCCCCCCCCCCCACACACACACCCTCTTCCAGTGCCCCCTTCTCTCTCCGCCACCCTCCTCCCCAACGCCTTTCCCGTCTCGTCCAACCCATACCCTCTACTACCCCCCACCCCCCCCCCCCCCCCCCCCCCCCCCTCTCCCGCCTTCACTGCTCTCCTCCTCCACTACCACCGTCACTTTTCCACTCTCAGGACTCCAGCGTGGCTTTCCTTCCCCACTCCCCCTCCCTCCCCTCCTCTTCATCCTCCCCCCCCCCCCCCCCTCCTTTACCCCCAGGCGTCATTTCCCTCTGTCCCCAACTCTGTCGTCTCCACCCCCTTTCCCTTCCCCCCTCCCCGCCTCCTTTTCTCTCCTCCGTTCTCCCCCTCCCTGCCGCCGCCCCCCCCCCCCCCCCCCCCCCATCTCTTTTCTCTCCTCAACTTCTGTCCTTCCCATTTCCAGTGTTCGCCGCCGTCGCCCAAGTCTTTGTCAGGATAGGGAGGAGGGGAGAAAGTGAAGGGGATGAAAAGGGGGGGAGGGTGGAGGAGGGAGGGAGGAGAAGAGGGAGGGAAAGAGAGAAAGAGAGAGGATGGGGGGGGGGGATAGGGTCAGACAGGATTGTGGGATGCCTGTCAGCGTTTAAAAATTAAAAAAAAAGCAAAACCACCAAAGAGAAAAAGAGAGAAAATTAAAGATTAAAAAAAGGGGCGGGTGGAGGTGGGGAGGGGGGGGGGGGGGACGGCTGGCGGCTACTAGCCACCCGGCTGTCAAGCCAGTTCACCCGCCTATTGTCCCATTTTCTCTCTCTTTTCTGTTGGTTTTTTTTTCAAACGAGAGAGAGAGAGAGAGAGAGTTCAAAAAAGGCCATGGCCTCACCTGAAGGGGATCATAATCTGTGAAATACATTAACAACGAGAGAGAGAGAGAGAGAGAGAGAGAGAGAGAGAGATTGTTTAAAAAAAAAAAAAAATGTAGCCTTACCTGAAGGGGTTCCGAAGCCATGAAATATAAATGACCACAGAGAGAGAGAGAGAGAGAGAGAGAGAGAGAGGGAGTAAGGGGGAGGAGAGGGGGGGGGGGGGGGATTATTTAACACAAAAAAAAGACATGGCCCCACCTGAAGGGGCAAGATCCACGAAAAAATAATCAAAGAGAGAGAGAGAGAGAGAGAGAGAGAGAGAGAGAGATCATTTTAAAGAATAAGAGACCATGGCCCCCATCTGAAGCGGGCCAAATACGTTAGATTTATAAATAAGAAAAAGGGATGATGGAAGATGGGAAAGGGAGGAAGAAAGAGGGGAAGGAGGGCAAGAAAAGAAAGAAAGGGGAAAAAAAAAACAAAACAGTTATAAAAAAAAAAGAGAAACAGGTTAAAGAGAGAGAGAGAGAAAGGAAGAAGAAAAAAAAACGTTCACACGACACAATGAAAATGTCTACACTAAACGAGACCCTGGTGACCTTGACCTTCATTCCGTCAGATGACACTGATCATGTCACCACGGTGATACGTCTGTCACATACTGTATTCCCGTACCGTCGAGTTTCCGCCACATGTCTTCTGAGGCGGTCTGACGATAGATGGATGACACGATGCCAGAAAATACAAAGGAAACTGCAAGGATTGCAGCCGCGTGGCAGTGGCGGGGTGGGGGGGGGGGGGGGTGATGAGGGGAGGGGGAGGGGAGCTTCTTTGTCATGAAGTGGTTCTCGATCCGTAGGGTCGGTCGGTTGCATTATACATGAACTCAGTCGAACAGTCAACAACACAAACCGCCTGTCCTCAACACACCGTCGTCCCCCCCCCAAACCCCCCCCCCCCCCCCCCCCACCCCCCCCCCCCCCCCCCCCCCCCCCCCAAGACACTCTCAAAGACTCGCAGACTTGGTCGCAGACAAAGTTCTTTTTACAAAAAAAAAAAAAAAAAAAAAAAAAAAAAACCACTTTACCACACACACGCACACACACACAAACGGGCTTAGATTGCGTCAGTCTCACCTACTTATTTTACTTCAACCAGTGCATGCGCACCCAAGCCGGTTCATGTGAACTAGTGTCCTTGAGCCAAGTTCAAGGTCACAGATTAATTTCTCAAATGTGCGCCTGCGCGCGCGCGCGCGTGTATGTATGTGTGTGTGTGTGTGTGTGTGTGTGTGTGTGTGTGTGTGTGTGTTCAGTCAGGAATGCGACTTTCCCAAGAGGAGAGTGGGGAAAGAGGGCAGGGGCAGCTTAACACCATAACAACAGTTCGTAACACGTTATGATGGGCAGTGATCTCTCTCTCTCTCTCTCTCTCTCTCTCTCTCTCTCTCCCCCTCCTCTTTTTTTTCTTTTTGAGCCTTGGGCGCCAGCGGGATTTGAACTCGCAATTACGAACTCTGTGCTTTACCACTGAGCCATACAGACGGCATTCCTCAGTGTCCTTCGGACCGTGCGTCTTTCTTTCCAAGCAGCACGTGATTAACTTCAGACCATCTGAACATCCAGAAAATCCGCCTTTTAATGTGTAACCACTTCCTTTCCACTCATTCTCTCCGCATGTACTTCAGTCTGTTTATCGATCTTTGTCTCGGCGTAAATATTGGCAAATCTGTTGGCCGGTTCACGACGCACTATCCCCAAAAGATCCGGAACAGGGGTTGATCTGCATGCTGTGTAGAGGAAAATACGCTCTATCCCTCTTTACGTACTCTGCATTGAATGCATTTCTAAGGACAGAACGAACTAGAAAAACTTGTATGCGTCTGTGCGCTTCTTTTCTTTCTTCATACACTCAGACAGGAACCCCAGAGGCACTGACGAAGGCTGCTGTACGGCGGAGGCCCTCCAGATATATCCATAGAACTTCTCCCTCGTCGATGGGTCGGCAGGCCAGGTCTCTTGCTCTTGGCTTTTTGTGTGTGGGGGGGGGGGGGGGACAGTCCTGCAGGAAGTGTTCCACAGTCATTGGAGCTGTACCGCATGGGCACCCTCAAGACTCGCCAATGTGGAATTTTGTGAACGTGTGGTCTTGAGTCTGGAGTGCCCTGTCCCTCAGTCTAATAATGGTCACTTGAGCCGATCAGGGCAGTAGGTAATACGCATCCTTCTTGTTGAAGTCTGGGTGCTGCTCAAGCCATCTTCTTTTTTTTTTTTCTGCTTCTCGTCTGTGTGCTGATTATCACACTTGTTTGTCTCAGGTCTTGATCTGCCCACACTCACATCTCGTCCTGTTCCCAGTTCCGGTCTTCTAATACATCTTTTAATTGGCATTTCTACGAACAGAACTGTTCGTCTTTTGATCAGCATGTTTTTTTTTGGGGGGTTTTAAACAGTTTCTTTTATAGTCTTGTTGGGGAATTAAAAAAAAGGGGTGGGGGGGGGATGGATGTGTTGCGTCGCTCTCTCTCTCTCTCTCTCTCTCTCTCTCTCTCTCTCTCTCTCTCTCTCTCTCTCTCAGAACTCGGCTGCCTGCATGCATCTCCCCAAGTACATCCGGCTCTGTTTGCGTGCGCCCCACTAGACGTAAGTCTTCGACAAGAGCTCACAGTCTTCGTGACGTGTGTGTGTGTGTGTGTGTGTGTGTGTGTGTGTGTGTGTGTGAGTGAGAGAGAGAGAGAGAGAGAGAGAGAGAGAGAGAGAGAGAGAGAGAGTGAGTGAGTGAATGAGTGAGTGAGTGCGCTAAAGCAATATAATGTGGTTGTTGGTGTTTCAAAAGTGACTGGCATAGAAATGTATGCCACCTCGGTGATAACTTATTTATAGAGTTCTGCAGCAGTATTTTGGCACGGAGCATAATTTCTACTACATCAGCAATCAGCGTATTAAAGTCCACTACAATGCCTGGTATAGACGTATACGATATTACATTACGATAAGATAATGGGTTTTTTACGGCAGCGGCTGGCACAGAGAAGTATGATGATCCAGACTCAGCAATATCAACAGAGTTCTACGTAGAACAGTGACGTCTGGCGTAGACATGTACGTTCAAACTGATTTCACAGTATCTGTATAGCTTTCTTAGTATTGCGGCGATTTGATGGACGTGTAAAGTTAACCTGTGACGGCAATGCCGATGCAGAATCTGACACAGAGATGAAGGATAATGGTGCACGGTTGGTGTGAAAATAAAGTTCTTTGTACTGCAGCAATTGATCTTTTGTATTTATTTTTTTTCATGAACATAAAGGAGTGAAACAATGCTACATCAGCGATGTGGATAAGTCTGTGGTTTGATGTATAGTAGCGATTGGTACGGAGATGCGTAACATGATTACTTCACCGACATCAATTTAGAATTCAGCTACAGTGACTAGCCGAAAGAAGAGAAGGATAATGCTACATTAGCCGATGTTGATGTGGGGTCCTACTGCGGTGATTGGCTTAGAGGTGTAAAATGATATTTTTATCTGTAACATCAATATGTATGGCACTGATTGACATAAAGCGTGTGATAACACTTAATCTATGATACGAATAGAGTTCTATTGCAGTGACTGACAGTTTATGGTGATACGACATTAATGATATCAATAAAGATGTTGTATTGATGACACAGAGATGTATGGATTGTATTACATCGGTAATATTAGTAGAGTTGTATTGCATTGGTTGACATAAAGATGTATGCCAGCACTACATCATTGGTATTGGAAGAGGAATACTTCATAGCTTGACAGCCCTGACATGGCCCTTTGCGATC
>JADBJO010005947.1:0-7500 GCA_016801955.1 Conus betulinus | reverse complement strand
ACCACACTCCTTGCACACTTTCCACACACCGGCACACAACTCATTCACTGATCCTCCTGCAAGTACACCCATACCTCACAGATACACAGTGCTATCTCTTCTCTCTCTCGCTACTCTCTATCTCTCTCTCTCTCTCTCTCTCTGCTCTCTCTCTCCTCTCTCATCTCTCTGTCCCACCAACACCGCAATCTACCCTTTCTTTCTCTCAGTCACCCTCCCCTCCCTCGCTCCGGTGACCGCGTCCCAGTCACCCACCTCTCTCCCCCCCTCACCCCTTCATCCTCTCCCCTCTTCCCTACTCCCTCACACCCCACCCTCCTATCTCTCTCTCGCTCATCTTCTCTCACTCTCCTCTCTCTCTCTCGCCTATGGCCAAGGTAAAGGGTTGGAGACGGAAAGGCCTACAAACAGACAATAATAACATAGCCAGGGAACAGATCGGAGAGCGTTAACAGAGCGAGACAGCAGCCAGCCAACCAGCAAGCGAGCGTGTGGCTTCTTTATGTAGGCTGTGTGTGCTCGCTCCCCGCTACACTAGACAGGTACCGTAAGTGTACCTGCTGGGGGGAGTGTCAGGCAACTTACCCGATCCCCCCCTCACGTCTGTTGATTACCCCCCCAGCGGGCAGGAAAAAAAAAATCTGCTCAAGTGTGTTCGCTGCGTACCTGCTCTGTATGTGATGCAGCAAAGCGGGTTTTTCTTCTCTCTCTATCTTCTCTCTCTCTCGCTCTCTCTCTCTATCTCTCTCTCTCTCTTTTCTGGGTTGACTTCTGTTGTGAATTGGTTTATTAGACGTTTTTTAGCATGTTTACACAAACACATAATTATTCCGAGTCTCAGGCCAAGTTGCGTACACGATAATTGGCTGAAAGCGTCCTCCATGAGCGCGCGCAGTACAACAAATACACAGACAGATAGCGCGAATACACACACTACACACACAAACACTCTCTCAACACAAAAACACACACACACACACACACAAACACAAACAACAAGGCGATCGCCTAGATATCGATCGCTTAGGTCTGAGATAGCTCTCTCGCTCTCTCTCTCTCTCGCTCTCTTCGCATGCCACATATGCGCACATGCAAGCACGCATGGCGCACCACTGAACGCGCGCGCAATTGAGCACGCACCTACGCATTTCCCGAACACACATACACACACACGCCATCCGATATGAAACACTGCACGCACACACAAACACACAAACACCAAAGCACACACACCCACACGCACATACACACATCACACACACCACACACACAAACACAACAACACACCACATTGGCAACACACACACACACACACGAGTGCACGCACGCACGCACGCGTGCTCACGCGCGTCACCACGCCATTACCACTCTCTCTCCTTCACTCTCTCTCATCTCTCTATATCTCATCTCTCTCCTCTCTCTCGCTCTCCCTCCCTTCGCCACCTCTCTCCCAAACGCGCACACGCACGTTTGTGTGTGTGCTGGTCGCACACTTTTCACGTTCATCAAGAATGCAAGTTTCACCTGCACGGCGCTGGCTGGGTGAGCAACACAGTTGACATCTGACCCCTGTCCACTCATTATCTCTGGCTCGTGAAATGGTCAGGCCATCCGTCATACCTGCGGGTGGTTCGTGGCCTTTACAATTCCCCAGTGTCACCGTACACGTCCCACCCGCTGATATGAATTCCCACTGCAAAATTGCTCATTTTCCTCCTCCCTGTCTCCCTCTGTCGCTCTCGCTCTGTCTGTCTGTCTGTCTGCCTGCCTGCCTGCTGCCTGCCCTGTCTGCTCTGTCTGTGTGTCTGTCTGTCCTGTCTCTACCCGCTCTCCTCTCCTCTCTCTTCTCCTCTCCTCCCCCCTCACGTCACCACACCCCTCTTTACCTTCCTTCTCTTCCTCTCTCCTCCTCTCTCGCCCCCGTCCCCCACCCCTCCCTCCCTCCCTCCCTCCCCTCTCTCTCTCTCTCTCTCTCTCTCTCTCACTCTCTCTCTCTCTCTCTCTTAATTCGAAATAACGACATTGAAAACATGAGGTACCGATTAATCAGTATCAACTGATTCTGTCGCATACCCGTTCTGCAAGATCGCAAAAGAGATGAAGTACATGTTTTGTTTGTGCTTCTTGTTGCCCTAAGTCCTGTGAGCTTCGGCTTAGAATATTCTTCCTATGGAAATCTGATTATGGCAGATCCGGGTCTACTTCATTAAGTAGTCCTTCTGAGGGCATTAACATACTCAAAAATTTGCTGATAGAAATGTATGCATGTATCTACTATATTAAGGCCAAAAACTTTTTTTAAAAGGCGTGCGACTCAGCTTGAAGGATTGGGATGTTACATTGACCGCGTTTGTTATCCATGTTTTACCCAATGGTCATAAGACTGGTGGACTTTTGTATTATATGTTGATTCGTATCGCTTATTTTTTTTCTCCCTCTGTTCTTCTTTTTCTTTCTTTCCCTCCCTCCGGTGTTCCAAAGAAAAAAAACAAAAGAAAAAAAGAAAGTCGCCATTGTAAATATCCCCCCCCCCCCCCCCACCCCCTCCCTTCAGTAGGTCTGTGGCCTACCTACCTACAACACTTCTTTCCATTCCATTTCTCTCTGTTTCTCTCGTCTTCTCCTACCTCCTGTCTGTCTTCTCTCTACCCCTCTCTCTCTCCCTGCCACTTGTCCTCTTCCTGTCTCTCGTCGGTGTCCCGTCTCTTCTCTCTCTCTTCTGTCCTTCCCCTTCTCCTGTCCTTCTCCTCCGCCTGTCCCCTCCAGTCATCCCTTCCACCTCTTCCTCTCCTTCCCTCCTCGCCTCTCCTCCATTCTGCTCTCCCTCTTTCCCTCCCAGGACTCTCTTCCCCTCTCTGTCTCTCTGTCTCTCCTTCTCTATCATGTCTACTATCGCATCTCTTCAGCCTATTGGTGTATAGCTTCTCACGTCCATCTCGCGATAAAAACGGGCGAAAGGCAACTCCACACACAATCCCTACGCGTACCCCTTCATCTTGCGCACACCACCCACACACAATGCTCCTTGCCATCGCCACCGCACGCACCTCTTCTGGTCCCTCTCTCACTCCCTCTGTTCTCCTCTCGCACAACCAGCTCGTCTCTGTACGCTCCTACGTGGGCGGGGCGCATCCGCACAAACACTTGCACGCGCCCGCTCGGCGTCCTGCGGCTGCGCTCGTCCTGCTCTCCGCCACCACTCACACCCACACCACCACCACAACACACCACCCCATCTCACCCCACACACACCCCATCCCCACACCCACCATATCCTGAATTATAAATCCAAACCCCACGCGCTCGTCCACGGTCAATAATCTGGTGTCAGTGCCAGCTTCAAAAAGCAGTAAAAGTTAAGCCACAATCGTGATTTCTCTCTCCCCCCGTCCTCTGTCCTCGCCTCGTCCCTCCCCCTACGTCTCGGTCCTCCTCTCTCACGCGCCCGCCGCTCGCTCACGCCCGCTCGCCCGCCCGCCCTCGTCTCGCGGGCTCTGTCGCCGCCTCTCTCGGGTCGCTCAGTCGGCCCACTCTCTCTCTGCTCTGGGGGCTCGCTCCCAACGCGAGGCTCGGTTCCGCATCGGACACGGTCGCTGGGGGCGCCCTCGCTCGCGCTCATCTGGCCCATCCGAATCTTTCTTCTCCCCGAACTAATCTGTTTCCCCTTTCTGAGATCGTTCATCTAGCTTCTGCGTTCGGGTGCCCTGTCCGTCCCGCTCCTTTTCTGCTGTTTGGAATCTCGGAGGGGAGCGGGGGGGGGGTGTGCGGAGCAGAGAATCAAGATGTGTCTTGTCTGCACTGAGCCGTATTCTCCACGGATTAGTCCCCAGCATCACTTAGCTCCCCCCCATCTCGCTCTCTCCCAACCTCCTTTGTCTCCCCTCCTTTGCTGATACACCCTTCCTGTCTTGTTCGTCTCATGTCCCTCTCAGGGTGTCTCTCTGTCGCCACACGTGTCACGGGGAGAGAGGGGAGGGGGTAGTGGGGTGTGGCTCAGGGGAAAGCCAGGATAGCATGGGGATCGACGGGGAGGAGAACTCGGTGGTGAGTTCGGGCTGCAACACCTGTAAGGGCTCCGTTTAGGACAATTTCGCGTTTTGCATTACACCGTTCTTCCGATTCAGACTTTCAAGCTGGCGGCCCCAAATAGGCCTGTGTCCCTTATGTCTCCTTCTGTCTCGCCTGTCTCGAAGCCGTCCCTACCCATTTAGCGATGATCACCAAAATGGTCGCAACCCTCTCCAAGCCTCCCTCCACCTCTCACTCTCTCCCCCGCCCGGGTCATCACCATCATTCGCCAGGTTAGTTCTCTATCTCCTCTCTCTGCCTCTATCTCTCTCTCTCCTCTCTCCTCTCTCTTTCTCTCTCGCGCCTCCTCCTCCTCCTCCTCCTCCTGCCGTGTGTGGGTCCTCATCGTCCTCCTTCTTCGTCTTCTTCTCCCTTTTTTGATTTTGCAAATTCCTGATCGGATTCGTGCGTGCATGGAGGTAACACAAAGTTTGCTTTCCTATCTCGTGAGCTGTGATCAAGATGGACTGAATGTGAATATGGCAGCGACATGGATGGTGCTCCGGTATAGACGTTGCAGTAGGGAGAGTAAAGGGGAAATCGACTCTCTCGTGCACACGCGGTGTGCACACATTTGGCGTTGTTTACATCATTGCCGTTCCATAGCAGGCAGGTCGCAATGGCGTTGTGCCAGACACATGAACAGTTTGGTTGGTTTTGCTCTGTCTGTCCTGTCTGTCTGTTTGTATTATGTATGTATGTATGTATGTATGTATGTATTTATGTCTCTCTCTCTCTCTCTCCTCTCTCCTCTTCCCTCTCCTCTCTCCTCTCCCCCCCCCTCTCTCCTCTCCTCTCTCGTCTCTCTCTCTCTCTCTCTCCTGTGTGTGTAGTGGTGTGTGTGTGTGTGTGTGTGTGTGTGTGTGTGTGTGTGTGTGTGTGTGTTTATCATGGCGTTTCAGTGCTCGGAAGTGTCTGTCTCCACCCCATGTATCCTGGGACATGCTGCTGGGTAGGTTTGTGCTTCCATAACCCGCCGGCGCTGAAAATGAGTTACCACGATGGTTGACGTCGATCTGATCGTCCACGTGCATACACACACGACGGGAGTTTGGTTTTCTAGCTGCACGTATGCAACCATCCTTTTTTTTTTTTTCTTATGCCTTTTAATGTTTATATTTGAGGAATCTAACACGTGGTTAAAGAAACAACAAAACAATATGAACATCACCATCACAATCATCATCATCATCATCATCATCATCATCATCGTCATCGTCATCGTCATCATCATCTTCATCATCATCATCAGCAACAACATCATCATCATCACCATCATCATCACCATCGTCGTGGTCGTCGTCGTCGTCGTTGTCATCATCATCATCGACAACATCATCAATGTCATCGTCGTAAATCATCATCATTATGAAATACTCGAAAGGTACCTAGAGCTGGGACGACAGTGAGCTACAGATACTGACGCACTTTGTAGGTCCCAAGTGGCTGTCAACAAATGGTATTTCTCAAACGTTCCCGGGGGATGGAGGCGGGGAGGGGGAGGAACACTAGTAGGGGTAGCTCGTTCCATACCTCGACACCGGTTTCAGGAACGTTAGGCATACCTGCTTGTTTGATCCGGTGGGCAAACTGCCACGTTTGTGTAATTGAGAGAGAGAGAGAGAGAGAGAGAGAGAGAGAGAGAGAGAGAGAGAGAGAGAGAGAGTTATGGAAGGGGGGAAAATGAAGGTAGAGGTATTGGCTGTGAGGGCTAGATTGGTGGAGGAGGGTTGAGAGAGGTGGGGGAGGTCGGGAAGCGTGGGGGAGGGGGGAACAGAGGGAGGTGAAGAGGTGGATACATATTGTAGACAGGTAAATGGTAGCGTGAGTGTCAGGTCAAAGAACTAGACCCCGCGCGGTACGTACTCTCTTTTGCCGGACAAAAAAGAAAAGAAAGAAAAGAAAAGAAAAGAAAAGATATTCGTCTTGCTGTGGGTCTACAGCTTTGCTTTTGTGATTATGTATGTGTGTGTGTGTGGTGTGTGTGTGTGTGTGTAGCGTTGTTGTGTGAAGGCGTGCACTGCGACTTGCGCTGTGGCACGGGTTTCTCTCTGTCTCTCTCTGTCTCTGTCTCTCTGCCTCTATCTATCTGTCTGTCTGTCTTGCTATCTCTCCCTCTGTGTGTGTGTGTGTGTGTGTGTGTGTGTGTGTGTGTGTGTGTGTGTGTTGCAGTAAAGGATTTGTTTTGTTTGAAATCAATACACATCGTGTCTTGCTGGCTGGCTGGCTGGCTGGCTGTCTGCCTCTCTCTCTCTCTCTCTCTCTCTCTCTCTCTCTCCTCCTCTCCCCTCTCCCTCTCTCTCTCTCTGTCTCCTCGTCTCTCTGTCCTCTGTATTTGTGGACGCGGCGCGGGTAAGCGTGAGTATGTATGCATGCGTGCATGCAAGTGTGTGTAGAATTTTAAAGTCACATTGTATCCCAGCCGACATAGGGCTTTTCTCTGTGTGTAGTGTTGTGTGTGTGGTGTGTGTGTGGTGTGTGGCCCGCGCGCGTGCGTACGCCTCGCGCGCTTGCGCGCGTGCGTCGCGCGCGCGCGCGTGTGTGTGTGTGTATGTGTGTGTGTTTCCTCAAGTATAGGAAGGTGGCAGCCAATAGCAATTAGTTGATTAGGTTGGTGGGTGATTGCCCGCGGTTGGAAATCACACACCACACACGTGCACACGCACGCACGCACGCACGCACGCACGCACACACACTCGTGCGTGTTTACGCGTGTTTTTTGCTTGCATAACCACACACACACACACACACACACACACACACACACACCCACACACACACACACATACACCCACACACACACACGCATGCGCTCGCGCGTGCGCTCGCACAGAGACAGACAGACGGGACGGACGGACAGAGACAGAGACAGACTGACAGAGATCCAAGAGACCGCATTCTCTTACTTCTTCACATACGGACATTTTTCAACGCACCTGCACACAGGTTGGTAAGTTGGGAGAACAGTTCCAACGACAGAGAGGACGGGGGAGGTGGGAATGCACAGAGAGAGAGAGCAGAGATCTAAGAGAGAGAGAGAGAGAGCTAGAGAGATAGAGAGAGGATGAATGATGACGGATGATGATGTATGATTGGTTTACGATAATACCTATAACGATTATGAATGATGATGTGAGACATGATGATGAATGACGATGATGATGGATGATGATACTGAATACTGATGATGATGTATGATGGATGATGATTATGATTATCATCATCATCATCATCATCATCATCATCATCATCCATCATCAATCATCATCATCACATGAATTTGGTGAATCTTTACATCGATTTAGCTTTAAGTATCTGCTATATATGAGATTTGAGGGAAAGTTGGGGGGGGGGAAGGGGGGGGGGGGGGGGGAGAGAGAGATGAGAGGAGAGAAGAGAGAGAAGAAGAGAGAACATTACAGGAGACAGGAA
>JADBJO010005946.1:115000-126998 GCA_016801955.1 Conus betulinus | reverse complement strand
ATGCCTCCATGTCCTGTGTGTGTGTTGGGACGGAGGGGGGGGTGCTCACCTAAGCGCGCGTTGTGTATGTGTGTGTGTGCGTGTGTGTGGTGTGGTGTGGCCCATCGCCAGCAGCGGCAGCGTAGCGCGCGTCGTGTGTCCAGCTCTGGGACACGTCAGTCGTCTGTGCGTTGTCTTGTGTGTTGCGCTCGCGTCGCCTGTGCTGTGTGTGTGTGTGTGGTGTGGTCGTGTGTCTGTGTGTACTTGCAGACCTGTGGTTCTGTTGTCAGTATATACAACACACACAGCCACGCACCGCACCCCACCCTACACCACACATTATATATATATTATATATACCCTATATATTATATACGTATTATATATATATAATGTGTTGTTGTTCCGTGCCGTGCTGTGGTGTCGGGGCTCGTGTCGTGTTGTGTGCTGTGGACGCACAAATGTCCGGACTAAGCGCCTCCCCCCCCCCAATACCCCACTATATATTAGTCACGGAGCACTTCACACACACACACAAAAAAGCAGCACATTACAAAACACACACCAACAACACCATACAACCCTCACAGCCGCGCATCGCAAGCACGCTATATCTATCGCCATGCGCACGTGCGCACACTCAGTTTCAGTTTCAGTTTCCCTCACGGATGGCCGTCCTGTGTGCAGACTAGTCCATACACGCTACACACCACCATATATACACCCGCGCAAGTTTTGAGACCACACTACGCATGACTCTACCTGATGAATATATGGAACTTAAACAATAAAGAATGGGTCTCGTGGCTTCGACTTCGTAGAGGTCTGACCTACGCATAGTCAATTCCATGAGCTGTTTCACCCTTAAGTGTCTACCTAACATTGGTTATCTTTTTGCACACACACACACACCACACACACACACACACAGAGAGGTACCACGCGCACACGCGTAGGAAACACACATGCGCATGCACATAAACACACACACACCGAACACGCACGCACACGCGCTCAAACAACACCACATACACACACACTCATACACACATACGTACTCTCTCTCGTCTCTCTACTCTCTCTCTCACCTCTCTCTCTCCCTCTCCCATCTCTCTCTCTCTCCTCCTCTCGTCTCTCTCTCTCTTCTTCTTCTTCTTCTTCTTCTTCTCTCTCTTGTATATCGTCCGCCGCTAACACGTGCGTGCGCATGTTGTGTGTGTGTGTGTGGTTGTGTTTGTGTGTTGTGTGTGTGTGTGAGAGGAGGAGAGAGAGAAAGAGATAGAGAGAAGAGAGAGTGTGTGGTGTAAATATATATATATAATATATATATATATATCTATTATATATACTATATATATATATATCAAGAATACTGCTAAACGCCTAATAAAATTCTGCAAAGTGCTCAACCCTTGGGGAGCAACATCTGTTAAAAAATAGGATGATAAAAGGAAGTTTTAAAACCCACAGATCTGTTTCGAGCCACGCGCTCTCGTCAGGATTGTTTTTGGGGCACCTACTGCCGGTGTTATATGGCCTGGTGTCACTGTTTGCACGTGCGGATTGGCTGCACGTATGTTCGTTTTTTTTGGGATTGTTTACAGTTCATGGTCGTTTGCTAACAACGATTTCCCATTTTGTGCCTGCAGTTGTTTACTATTTCTACTTTAGTATTTAGGGTTGCTAAGTATGGTTCTGCATAGTATAACCATTTTTCTGTTGAACATAGGTTGGCATCTTTTTTGAAATGTTGTGTATGGTGATGCCCTTTTTTATGATTTTCCAGGATATGTTCTAGTTTATTTTTATAAGGCGGTTCAGCAGAGTCCTGGCAAGTATCTTGCCCTACTATAGAATGTAGGATATGCCTCAGTGGCTGTCACAAGCCTGGATGTTCTCCTTTGCACTTGTACAAATGGATTATGGATGCATCTTTGTACTCCTGAGGGATCGTCTCCTGTTGCCACATCAGAAGGAACAAACGATGAGGCATTTCAGTCGGAGCGTTGTCGCCGTCCTTGTAGACTTCCGCTGACATGGGGTATGAGCCTGGAGCTTTGCCACTGGACAGCAAACATATCGCTTTCTGGGTCACCGAGAGAGCTGGTGGTTTATCCATTTTTTGTTGGTGGTGGTGGGCACTTGAGGAGAGCTGGAAAGTAGCTTTGTAGCTGCAAGATGATGGGCAGCTCAGTACGCTGCTGAAATATTCTGTCAGCGTTCCAAGATATTTTCCTTGTCAGTGATCAATGTGTTTCCATCAGCAGTGAGCAGAGGGGATGATCTTGGTTATGTAAGTCCATGGGTTTCTCTCAAGGCATCATAACAGTTCTTCATACCATGCGTGTCCTCATATCCTTTGGATCTCATCAGCTTTGTTGCTCAGCCATGCGTCTCGCTGTCTTTTGTAGTTTTCTTTTGAAACGATCTCTGTATATTTGTTGAACGCATCATTTTTTTGGAGGTGGACTTGGCATCACTAAGGTAAGCTATGTGCAGAAGATGTTTTCTCATCCAGGAGCACTATAAACTTGTACAGAATATACAAACATTTCATTTCACAACAAACCATTTATCGACTTTTAGTAGTGCATGTTCTGAAACAGATTGTTTTTTTCGATCTTTCGACATTTACATTTCTTTTACTTTAAAAGTGTTTCTTTTGTGTGCCATATCAGAAGTATTTTGTGCAAAAAAAATGTTAACAACTAATCTTTCCTGACAACACTCGTTGTTTGTAGTTATGTTGCTTTATCCTCTTTTAAGTTTTGGTTTGTGCTTGGCTAATATTGATTAATTTTATGTAAATTTGCTCACTCTAACACACACACACACACACACACACACACACACACACACACACACACACACTCACACACACACACACACACACACATTTATTTCAGTGAAGGTAGCGGGCTTTTACATAATGTTGATACAGTTTTCGCTCATTACACTCCTTTTCACTGAATGTGTCCCATTCATGTGCTGGTTATCCACAGTGTGAAGATATGCAGCAACAGGAGATCCATGTGTAGACTGGAAATAAAACAAGGGACCACTTTTTTGACATTAGCACGCGGCTCACTCTAATACAAAAGGATGTAATGCTAGTAAAACAGATTTAGCGTCAATGTTCCCAGAGGGCGTCCTGTAGGTAAGACTATGCTGGGTCACAGGTAGTAGCAGGCTAATAAGTTTTCTGAGCAGGAATTTTGCCAGTGGGCCGTAGAAGCAGAGGCACACAGACAATACTGACCACCCTGACCACAAGGCTGAATATCGGACCTAGACTGATATAAAAGGAAGTCCAAACTGATCACCTACTTTCTGTACCACTATCGGCTCACAGGACGATGAGTGATGTAATGTAATGAGCTCCTATTTACATCCTCCTTCATATACCTCTATCAGCTCACTACTTGTGT
The DNA here is from genome assembly GCA_016801955.1 of Conus betulinus. Lineage (NCBI taxonomy): Eukaryota > Metazoa > Mollusca > Gastropoda > Neogastropoda > Conidae > Conus > Conus betulinus. The sequence continues at coordinate 123,591 of JADBJO010005946.1, read as the reverse complement.
GGAGATTTTATCCCATCAACAGAAAGAAGACTCATTCAATATATGATTGTTTCCTCCTCCTCCTTCTCCTCCTCCTCCTCCTCCACCACCACCACCACCACTACCACTTACTTTTTTTTTATCTCCTACTCCTCCTCTTCCTGCTCATTTCTCTCTTCCTCCTCCTCCTCCTCTTCTTCTTTTTCCTTTTGTTTATGTGATATTCATAGAAAACTCGAGGTTCCGTGAGGAACTGTCTCAGATTCAACAATGTGTAGTACCAGGCCCCTCAGATGGCAGACACAAACATAGACTGGCCATAGGCTCCAGAGACTTTAATGTCACACTGTCTGCTGTCCCTCTCATCGCATGTTCTCTGCAGCACGTGACTCGGATGATCTTCGCCTGTGACCCCCGCAGCTTGTGTAACAGGAAGCCAGAAAAGAGAGGCCTGTCGTACACTTTAATGTGCCAAACTTTCCTCCACAGACACAGCTCCTTATTTCACGTGCAAAACGACAGGAGACTATATTCCCTACAGCCTGGTGGTGCGACTGGAGTCAAGACTGTGCCGATAACAGTGATGAGTCGTTTTGTCAGTTCCCTCCCTGTGTGGAAGATATGTTTTGATTGTGGTCAGGGACAGTGTGTTTCCCTCTCTATCTCTGTCTCTATCTCTGTCTGTCTGTCTGTCTCTCTCTCTCTCCTCTCTCTCTCTCTCTCTCTCTCCCTCTCCCTCTCTCTCTCTCTGTGTCTCTCTCCCTCCCTCTCTCTCTCTGTCTGTGATGTTATTTGATTATGACATAATTCTGTTATTTGCACATTTTTTTCAGTGATATTGTTTGTTAATATCGTCTTGTTGGCGATTGTAATGTTACAACGTATGTCATCCTCTCACCCCCCCCCCCCCCCTTCTCCTGTGATGTTTTTTTCGTCACCATCATCCATCATCATCATCATCATCATCATCATCATCATCATCATCCTTCTCTCTCTCGTCTCTCTATCTCTTCTCTCTCTCTCTCTCTCTCTCTCTCTCTCTCTACTCTCTCTCTCTCTCTTTCTCTGAAGGCCTGTTCTTATTCATCTATCCGTGTCTGCCTGTCTCTGACCATTCGCTTAATATGTCCTCTCTGTCTCTTTTCTATATGCTGATCTAATTGTCTGTACCTATCTGTCTCTGTCTGTCTGTCTGTCTGTCTGTCTCTCTCTCTCTCTCTCTCCTCTCTCTCGCTCTCTCTCTCTCTCTCTCTCTCTCTCGACCTATTTGTACCATTTTTCCTCTAATACAAAAGCACCAGACAGTGAAGTAGGTCATGGTGTGTTGAAGTCCACCTAGGATATAAATAGTTTCAATGTTTTTTTTTTTTTTTTTACAGATACCTGTTACTGATTGTGTTAAGCTGTTTATTTTAAAAAGAGCATCCATGCATTTTTTAATACTGCTAATTTGCACTGGCTAAAAAAGAAGCCTAGCATATTGTTCCCGTAATATAAATGTTCAGAACATGCGACAGAAACGCACGCAAGAGTATCATCCGACACACCACCTCCCCCCTCCCCCAATACCCCCCTTCTTCCCCCCCCCCCCCCCCCCCCCGCTCTCCCCCCCCGAAAAAAAAAAACAAAAAAAAAACGCAGGACAGATTGTACGAATCATAAAGAGAAGGACGTTCTATACGTCAGCAAAATTTAGTCGCTGAAATAATAGGGAACGTGAACTCTGAAATACAAGAGAGAGTGAGAGAGAGAGAGAGAGGGGAGGGAGAGGAGAGAGAGAGAGAGAGGAAGAGAGAGAGAGAGGAGCGAGAGAAGAGAGAGAGAGAGAGAGAGAGAGAGAGAGAGATGTGCTATCACTTTAAAAGATACACAATGACCCTCTAACATAGGGAAAATGTAGATGTCAACGTCGCCATAATCAGCGTTATGTCCCCATCATATAATCATCATCATCATCATCATCATCATCATCCTCATCATCATCATCATCATCATCATCACTGTGTGCCATTTGCTTTTGTTTTGGTGCATACCTGTCAACAAAATATGTGATGAAGTAGTTAGAGACTGCAAAACCTCGGATGACGAGGAGGTATGCAGCCATAAAAACCTGAGAACCTATTTTAGGGAAGTAAGACCCCCAGCTCTAGTTAATTTTGACCTGCCAGGTAGCTTCAGTGTTGTTCCTCTTCCTAGTAATACAACAAAGTGTCCAGAAACACACTTCATGTGTCCAGTCTTAGACTATTGCTTACCTGTCTACACACTCGGTGTAATGGAGTGAAGGACTGCCCAGACCATGAAGATGAAGCTGACTGTGATGAATACGCAGGTCCAGGGTTTCATCGATGTCTTTCACCTGACAAAACAATCTGTATGCACGTGAAACACCTCTGTGACGGTGTGCCTCACTGTCCACACTTGGACGATGAACATCTATGTGAAGACATGGAAACCTGTCCTGACAGGGGTGTCTGCTATGGCAATCCTTTTTATCGGAATGAGCACTCTCTACACCTGCGTTACCTGGAGGCCAGAGGTACTGTGCTAGCTTTAGGTGAAATCGCCTACAATACCATGCTGATCTACCTTGGTGTTGGTGCGTGTGGGCTGGCAGGCTTATCTCCCTTTAAGCTACCTAAATCTTCATACATTTGATCTCGGTGATGATCAGCTGCATGGTCTCTAAACTGATACATTTATTGCATCTTAAAAGCCTCAGGGAACTGATTCTTTCTGGTAACCCCTTGCCATCTAGCATTTCCCAGTTTAAATCAACAATACACACTAACATCAATACAGCTGTTAAACCTTTCCCGAGTTCCAAATCAGGATTTCAACTTGCACGTGTGGTCGGAAATCATGCCTCAAATTCAAATTTTATATTTGTCTGAGAGTGGACTGGACTCGCCGAAAGGAAAACAGCTGTTCAGCTCACTGAGAGTTTTGAATCTGCGTGGTTGTCCCACCTCTGACTTCAGCCCTGTCTTTCTGAAAGAAATACATGATTTGCAGCAAGTCTTAAGTGACAACTACAGAATGTGTTGTACAGCAATGTTGCCAAATGCTTTCACTGGAAAATGAGTGGCACCAATGAATCAAATGTCTTCATGTGGACATTTGTTAATGACAAGCTTCTACAAAGCTGTCGTGGCTGTTTTCGCTGTTTTTGCTTTATTGGGGAATCTGGGAAGTTTTGTATACCGTGTGCAAACGATCACGGCAAGAAAAACCAGTACTGGTTATGTGGTTTTGTCTTTCATCTGTGTATATCAGATTTGCTAATGGGGATCTACTTGTCAGAAATTGGAATTGTTGATCACATTTTCGCCAACCGTTACCTGTGGAAGGAAAATACATGGAAACAAAGTGCAGCATGCAGAGCTGCGGGATTCCTTTCCTTGCTGTCCTGTGAGGTGTCCTCATTCATTATATTTCTCATCACCTGGGATCGTTTCCTGGTTGTCCGCTTTCCTTTCAGTCGTCGTCATTTTTAGAACCAATCAGCTCACGTAGCCTGTACTGTCAGCTGGGGACCAGGGGTGATCCTGGCCTCATTACCTTTACTCCCTGTGACATCCCACTGGGCCTTTCTACAGCTTGACCGGAATCTGCATTCCTCTGCCAGTCACCAAAGCTGATTTTACAGGTCGCCATTACTCGTTCAGTGTGATGATTATTGTCAACTTCATCATGTTCCTAATGATCGCTGTTGGTCAGGCTCTAATCTATCAGTCAGTTACGGTTCACACAATACCAGATGATGCATTGACGTGTAAAGCAACCTTTGTTGGGGAACGACAAAACCAGGTCCAGTTCCAATGACTCAGCTGTTGCTCGTCGTCTCCTGGTCATTGTGATGTCGGACTTTCTGTGCTGGTTCCCTATCGGTGTCTGTGGACTCTTGGCCAAGCTGGATGTCGCTGTATCAGTGGAGGTCAACACGGCCTTGGCCATCATTGTTTTACCACTGAACGCAGCACTAAACCCATTACTTTATACCTACCTCGTCCTACGACAGAAAGAAACAGAAAGATAAAGAGACCAGACTTCAGAAGTTTATTACCGCTCGGGTGAAACAGACAACAGCGAGTTTCAATCAATGAGGAATCAGTCGAACTGTATTGATTCACTGGGCAAGAAAAAGCCTGCTATTTAATACGTAAATGTAACATGTTCATATGAAATAACAATAAATGCAGACATGTTTCAACGGTGCTAATATACACCTTTATTTCAGTTTTTTTTTCCTCTGTTAACTCGTCAGTGGATATATATATATATATATATATATATATATATATATATATATATATTATATATATATTTTATACTTTTTTGTTAAAATATATATTTCTCTTTACATTTACATTTAACAGAAAATAGCTACCTCAAATGCACTTCATTAATGAAAAGTGACAAAACAAATCGTCATCCTGTCTTACGCATACAGTTACGCATGTACATACACAATGACCACAGCCAGGCCGCCAGTTACACACACACACACACACCAGGCACACACACACCACACACACACACAACAACACACACACACACACACACACACACACACACACACACACACACACACACACACACACACACAACACACAGACGCGCGCCTGCGCGCGAGCGCGGGGGCTATAAAAGTGGCACGCACATGTTACCCTCTACATAAAAGGCCTCAACAGTGCATTAAGTTAACGTATTCCCTGTGGTTCCCACACATTGCGCAGATGTCTACAGGACGCATGCTACTGTATGATACTTCTGACCTCTGCTGTAAACAACTGAGACTTCTTAAAATCAGAAAGAAAGACAAAAATGGTCATTAAGAATGGGTATAGAACAGCGTCTATATTATATAGAAAACCGATAATTGGATTGTCGATAACAACAACACAACAACAACAACAGCACGCAGCAACAATAACAAGCAAACAGACAAGAAATGGACACCTGTGATGGCAGCAAATGAATTCACTGTTTTTGAAAGTGATGATCAGTGGGGCAGATTACTGAAAACTATTTTTTTATTGCAAAGAGCAGGCAGGAACAGTGTAACTGTACTGGAGAGCGAATTTATGGGATGTTGATACTGACATTATCATGCCGTCTCATAATCAAGGAACACCCACCTATTAGCGTCTTCCATTTTAAAACACTAATACTTTAGATGTGTACACAACCAGTGAATGCCACTCTAAGCCAGGGGTATACATAACCAACAATTCCGAGAGCAGCTAAGCTTTCCACTCGTTAACAGCTGTGAGAGATTGTGGCTGTAACCTTTGAAATGAAAGATTTCTGAAGGAGGCAGTAGGTTCTTGAGCGAAGACAGAGCCAATGTGAGCCAGTATGGATCACGTGGAACACTGAATCTACGCATCTGTTAGTGTTTTCCTTACTCTGGGACATCTATCTAGCACAATCAAGCGACTGCTGCTGTCTGAAAAGGGTTGGTATCATGACCAGTCAGAAATAACAGAAAGAAAGTGTGTGTGTGAGTGTGTGTGTGTGTGTGTGTATGTGTGTGTGTGTGTGTGTGTGTGTGTGTGTGTGTGTGTGTGTGTGTGTGTGTGTGTAGAGAGAGAGAGAGAGAGAGAGAGAGGCAGGCTGACAGACAGACAGACAGACAGACAGACAGAGAATAAAATAAATGATAGATTATTCATATAGGCCTCGGCTCCTCATAAAGGAGTATATTAATAGTATTTGACGAATTGCATGAGAACACAGAATGAATACTACAACAATGACAATGATATAGCTAGTTCACTGTATTTAAGAATAAATTCAGAAAGAACAGAAGACAAATGCCTATGACACCTGTTTCGACACATGCCCACATCAAACGTATTTTATATAAAACCCTTTTTTTGTTATATCAAAGCTCCTGAAAACAACCTATTCTCTTGGTACAGGCCTCCCTGGATAGTTAAATTGGCCCTGGCACACAAAGCAGCTCCCCCCCCCCCCCCTTTCTCCTGGGCGAGCTAATCTGGCACCAGCCCAGAACAGCCCCTCTGGAGAGTTAAACTGCACCTGTCTAAGAACGGCCCCCCTCCAGGGGAGTTAATCTGGCACCGTCATGGAACAGCCCCCCCCCCCCCACCCCTGGAAAGTTAAACTAGACAAAAAAGTTAAACTGGACGTGACCTAGAACCCCCCCCCCCCCCTCCCCCAATCACCCGGTGAGTTAATCTGGCTCCAGCCTGGATCAGGCCTCCCTGGAGAGTTAAACTGGCCCTGGCACAAAACAGGCCCCCCACCCCCACCCCCACCCTAACTGAGAGGTTAATCTGGCACCAGCCCAGAACAGCCCCTATGGAGAGTTAAACTGCACCTGTACCAGAACAGCCCCCCTCCAGGGGAATTTAATCTGGCACCGTCATGGAACCCCCCCCCCCCCTCCCCCCCGAGAGTTCAACTAGACAAGGCCCAGAACAGCCCCTTTCCCCTCCTGGGGAGTTAATCTGGCACCAACCCAAAACAGCCCCCCCCCCCACCCGAGAGTTAAACTGGACCTGGCCTAGAGCAGCCCCCCCCCCCCCCCCCTCTCCTGGGGAGTTAATCTGGCTCCAGCCTGGTACAGGCCTCCCTGGAGAGTTAAACTGGCCCTGGCACAAATAACCCCCCCCCCCCCCCCCCCCCCCCCCCCCCTCTACTGAGAAATTAATCTGGCACCAGCCCAGAACAGCCCCCTGGAGAGTAAACTAGACAAGGCCCAGAACAGCCCTGCATCTTGGGGAGTTAATCTGGCACTAGACCAGAACAGCCCTACTGGAGCGTTAAAACTGAACCTAATCTATAACATCCCACCCCTATCCTGAAGAGTAAATCTGGCACCAACCCAGAACAGCCCCCCTGGGAGTTAAACTGGACCTGGCCCAGGACAAACCTCCTCCTGGGGAGTTAATATTGCAACAGCCTAGAATATTTCCCCTGACCCACTGGAATCAATTACAATGAAATGCATGATAAAAATACAACTAGCAGTATCCCCATATCAATAGCATACGATTGCTTGCGAGCTGAGTGCACTGATATGATTAAGGAAATATTTCCTTTCCATCTAAACACTTTAAAACCACAGCAGGTGAAACATCAACAGTGGAACTGTACAGCGTCTGTGTGGCCTGAACTCTACAGACATTTCCCCTGTGACTTCAGGGCTGACTGTGTCGATTATGAAGATGAAGCATGTTGTCCCCACATTCTGAAAGATCCACGATCCAAATATGTTTGTATCTTTTCTTGATGCTTTTTACGTTTTAAACTTTCTGGATTAATGAGTCACAAAAAAGTCTGTTTCAGTCAATCCGACAGACGTGACACAACACAAAACAACAACAACAGCAACCCCTCTTAAAGTTTTCAACACCAAACAGAACGATAATTGTATTTACATGATTCTCTCTCTCTCTCTCTCTCTCTCTCTCTCTCTCTCTCTCTCTCTCTCTCTCTCTCTCTCTCTCTCTCTCTCTCAAACACACACACACACACACACACACACACACACACACACTCTCTCTCTCTCTCTCTCTCTCTCTCTCTCTCTCTCTTCCTATCTTTCTCTTTCTCCATCTCTCTCTCTCTCTCTTTCTCTCTCTCTCCTCTCTCTCTCTCTCTCTCTCCCTCTCTCTCGGATGGCATACTTCCGATTGTCCAATGTAAACCTCTGCTGACAGGAGCTCCATCTTAAAAGTCGAATTTCTGGAACGTGAGTCTTTCCCTGAATCTGTAAACGTGTTGGAGGCGACCATGCCGGAGGTAACTTTAGCCTCTCGATCCGTTTGTGGCGGGTTTCATATCAATATTCATGTCGCGCTGAGCATTGCAGAGAAAATCTATGTTCATTTGGACATTGAAAATCTCAAGACTACGGGACGGTGTCATCGTGGGTTTGCTCCGAGCGTACTTGTACCTCAGTGTTTTTCTGCATCGCTGTGGTAATGTGGAACTGAACCCGGCACCTGGACCTGCTGGGAAGATGGACAGCCTGAGACAGATCCAGCTGGCATCTGCAAGCGGTGGTTCTTCCGGATCCCCATCTACCCCATGTAAGACATCTGGTGACCCAGTGTTGAAAAACATTTTGGCCTCTCTTACCAGTTTAAAACTCAAAGTTTGATGAACTGAAGAAGGATGTGAAAGAAGTGAAGGACATGTGTGCGGGTCTGCATGAGGATGTGGCATCTTTGAGGGAGGAAGTGATGGACTTAAAAACATGAATTCCAGCATTTAAAAGAACAAAAGCAAACTCTGTGTAGACGATCTGAAAACTTAGAACAAAAAAAACTGATGACTTAGAGGTAAGATCGAAAAGGAATAACATTATCTTTTTACGGAATACAGAGACGTGAAACAAAACTAGAGATGAATGTGAAGGGCTTGTAAAAGACTTGCTGACAAATTAGACTTAACCAAGGACATAGAATTTGACAGACTTCATCGTTTGAAAAAGAAAACACGAATCCCCTATTATTTGAAGGTGCACACTTTATAAAGATAGGGAACGAGTTTTGAATGCTAGACACAAATTAGGGGAAAAGTAACATTTTCATTGGTGAAGGTTTTTCTCCAAAAGTAAAGGATATAAGAAGGAA
>JADBJO010005946.1:95000-107500 GCA_016801955.1 Conus betulinus | reverse complement strand
GTGCACCTGGAAGACAGCTTGGGCGTGTGGCTATGAGATAGAACACGTCGGCCTCAATGAAATGGTCCTACATACTAATAAGCAGCGATGCTTGTCTTCAGTATAACCTCCGACTCTTGGTCACGGAGAAAAAAAAATAGCCTCTCTTGATATGTATTTCCCGGTAGTAGTAGTAGTTGTTGTTGTGTGTGGTGGTAGTGGTAGTAGTAGTATCTTTATTTCAGACATCACAGAAACAAGAGGGGCTATAGATTTTCATATAATACTAATGATACTACTACTACTACTACTACTACTACTACTGATAATAATGATGATGATGATCATGATGATGATGATCCTGCTACTACTACTACTACTACTACTACTACTAACAACAACAACAACAACAACAGCAACAATAACAAGCAAACAGACAAAGGAATGGACACCTGTGACGGCAGCAAATGAATTCACTGTTTTTGAAAGTGATGATCAGTGGGGCAGTTTACTGAAAAAAATATTGTTTATTGCAAGAGCAGGCAGGAACAGTGTAACTGTACTGGAGAGCGAATTTATGGGATGCTGATACTGTCATTATCATGCTATCTCATACATCAAAGAACACCCACCTAATAGCGTCTCCCATTTGAAATACTAATATTTAGATGTGTACACAACCAGGGAGCGCCACTCTAAGCCAGGGGTATTCATAAACCAACAATTCCGAGAGCGGCTGAGCTTTCCACTCGTTAACAGCTGTGAGAGATTGTGGCTGTAACCTTTGAAATGAAAGATTTCTGAAGGAGACAGTACGGTTCTTGAGCAAAGAAAGAGCCAGTTTGAGCGAGTATGAATCACGTGGAATACTGAATCAACGCATCTGTTAGTGTTTCCCTATTCTATGATATCTATCTAGCACAATCAAGCGGTTGCTGCTCTTTGAAATGGGTTGGTATGCATGACCAGTCCTAAACAAACAGAAAGAGAGCGTGTGTGTGTGTGTGTGTGTGTGTGTGTGTGTGTGTGTGTGTGTGTGTGTGTGTGTGTGTGTGTGTGCGTGGAGAGAGAGAGAAGGAGCGAAAGGAGTGCAGGGAAGGGCGACAGAGAGCGAGAGGGAGAGAGGGACAAAGAGGCGAGAGTGGGTGCGGGAAAAGAGCGTTTAGAACAATCTGACACAATCAAAACATTCCAAGGAGATGCAAGACAAGCAATTTGAAGCACCAGGGGGGAAAATGAAAATAAGCACAAATCGGGGGGAGATGCATAATGATGGCCCAGTCACCACGTCGGGGGGGGGGGGGGGGGGGGGGGGGGGGGGGGGGGGGAGGATGTCATATAGATAATAAATCAAGTCATTCCAACAGAACTGTGTATGTGTGTGTGTGTGTGTGTGTGTGTGTGTGTGTGTGTGTGTGAGAGAGAGAGAGAGAGAGAGAGAGAGAGAGAGAGAGAGAGAGAGAGAGAGAGAGAGAGTGTCGCATAAGAATACAAGCATACAAGCATAACAACATAATGAAAAGATTGCAGGTAAAAGTAGGAAACACACACGTGCGCGCGCGCACACATACATACACACACACACACGCGCGCGCGCGCGCGCACGCAGGCGCGCGCGCGTACTCGTATACAGCATACTTATTAAACGGAATAACATGTGCATTTCAAGTACAAAACACACTTTTCTAAATAGTCAGGTCATACAAAAGGCAAAGAGGGTGTTGGTGGTGGTGGTGGATTTATGGCGAAGTATGCAAGTATTGGCACATAAGATGGTTGAAATAATGGTGTTTGAAGGTTGCTATGCATTGGTGTTGTTTGGTTGATTCAGGGAGCGAGTTCCATTGACAGGAACCTGAATATGTTAAACTGGATTTGAATAAATCAATTCTAGGAACAGGGACATGAAGTTTGGGTAGAGTCCTTGAGGAATTAATTGAGAATCTGTGAACTAATGTTGAGGGTGCCTTCCCAGACACAATCTTGTGCATTATGATCCCTTTGTTGTATTCTAATCTCAGACTTAAGGGGAGAACTTGAATCTTTATATAGTCCAAGTCCAGAAGACTACTGCTTTTTAGGAGGACTAATTTGAGTGCTCGCTTGTGTAGGCTTAGCAATGGTTTGAGGGTGTTAGCGCTAGCAGAGTCCCATAGAGTAGATCCATAGTCTATGTATGATTGGATATGAGACTGGAAAAAGAGCTTGCGTGAATGCAGGTCGAGGAAGCGCGTTTGATTCGGAGAGAGTTGATAAACTTTCTGCGAAATTTGCTGCACAGTGAGGTTATGTGAGTTTGCCAACTAATATTGTTATCAATTGTTATTCCTAGCACTTTGAGGAATGTAACCTGTTCAACTGGTACATTTTTAAGATGTACAGGAGGGAACTTAATAGTGAGATTTTGTCTTTTTTGCCTAGTTGTGATAAGCATGGATTTAGTTTTTTGAGGGTGAAGTGACATGTGATTTAATTCAGTCCATCTTACGAGGTCATTTGCACTTTCTTGTAAAGTTTGTGCAAGAACAGTAACATCAGAATGATTTGTGTGTATTGTTGTATCATCAGCAAAGAGTTTCACAGGTGGATGTAATATAGAGAGGTAGATCATTGATGTAAATGGTGAACAGTAAGGGACCCAGGATAGAGCCTTGTGGGACGCCATAGGAAAGTGTTTGAAAATGAAGAGAAATTTGTATATTATTTTCACACATTGTTGCCTATTTGTGAGATATGAGCCAAAAAGCGTAAGAGTTTTTGTGGATAAGCCATACAATTTCAATTTTCTGAGAAGGAGGTTATGGTCTATCACATCAAATGCTTTTTTGAAATCAATAAATAGGACACCACAATATCTGTTGTTGTTAATGCTATTTAGCCAGTCATCAACGAGGTTGATTAGGGCTGTGTGGCATGAATGGTTGTGTCGGAACCCGGACTGTCTTGGATGAAGCAAGTGGAAAGTATTAAGGTGGTGTAATGTGTGTTTGTTATGTGTTTTTCCAAAGGTTTGGAAAGAGTGGAAGTGATTGAGATTGGTCTGTAGTTGCAGGGTCTGAGTTGTCACCTGATTTGTAGATAGGTATGACTTTCGCTTTTTTTAAACTATCGGGAAAATGATTTTTGTCGATGCATAAATTGAAGATGTATGTTAACGTATCTGTAATTGCTGGAGCTGCTAGTTTGAGGATTTTGCCATCTAGGCCATCCACCCCGCAGGCACCTGACTGTTTTAGGTGCGTTAGGTAGTGATAAACTTCAAAGACTGTTACTGGTGGAATATAAAGTTCAGACGTGATGTTTTTATCTTGGCAATATTGTTTCAGTTTTGAAGGTCGTTTGATCTGGAAGAATCTGTCGTGACAATGTTACTGGCTATAGTGCAAAAGTGGGAGTTCAGCTGTTCGACAGAGATGTCTTTAATTACAGTTGATTTGAAGAAGAAGATTTATTGTTTGTAAGTTCGTTAATAGCTCTCCATACCAATTTGGGGTTCTGGTTTGATGATATTAGTTCTCGATAATATTTCGTTTTTTCTCTGCGCTTCTGTGAATTTATTGCATTTCTCAGTTTTTTAGATTCCTCTTCATAGCCATGTTGTTTAAGCATATCTCTAAGGTAACCTGCCTCCTGTAACTCTTTAGTGTACCATGCCGGCTTAGGATCATGTCGTACTCTAATCGTTTTTAGAGGGGCGTGTTTGTCATATATTTCTGTAAATGTTTTAATCCAAAATTCAACAGCAAGATCTGGATGAGTTATGTTGAAAACTGAAGAGAGATTTGAGTTAAGCAAGTCATGCAGAAATCTTGGTTGTTAAAGTTTGTAAAGCAACGGTAGGTTATTGTCTTGTGTCCCGTTTTGGGAATTTTTACTCCTTTTTTGGACCATGTGATACAAATGGGTAATGATCACTACAGTTTAGAACAGGGACGCAGGCTTCTGCTACGTTAGTTTTATCTGAAATATAAATATGGTCGATAAGTGTCTTCGAGAGTTTGGTGTGACTCTTGTTGGAGAATCGATGAGTTGATGCAAATTAAATAGGTTGAATGCTTGTGTCCATTGGTTTTGCATTTTCAGAAGATCTATGTTAAAGTCTCCAAGTAAAATGATTTCCTTGGATTCTAGCGAGACTGCATCCATCATGTAATAAATTTGTCGACCCAGTTTACCCTTTCAGATGGGTTCCTGTAACAGAATCCAACCAAAATGGGAGGGTTTCTTTTCAGCTTAACTTCTATCCAGACACATTCTACATCTTTACTTTCTAGGTGTAGAAGTCGTTTGAAGGGTAAGGGTTTCGCTGATGTAGATAAGAAGACCCGTCTCTTTCGGTTGTGTAGGATCTTTCCGGATTGTGTTATATCCTGGAATAGTTACATCATTGTCGCTAATGCGTGCAGCTAATCTGGATTCAGAGAGTCCTAAAATATGAAAGGGTTTTCCATGATTCCAAATCAGTGTTGATATATCTGATGTCTTGTTAACTGCATGTTGGATATTAAGGTGACAGATTCGGAGTCCTTCTTTGCATGGCCATGCAGACTGGTTCTTGCTCATTTCTAGTTGTGTACTGATGTGATGATAATAAGAGACGGCGATTTTGCTCGTTGGGTGACGTTATGATGTGTATTATAAAGGAACAGAATAAAATCACATAAAAGAGCGAAAATGGGGCTGGTTTATACACCGTAACAACTTTTAGGAAACCAGAAGGGTATGAGAAAAAAAAAAAAAAAAAAAAAAAAAAAAAAAAGGAAATCTTTACAGTATCTGTCCGTAACTCCTCGGCCAGATGGTATACTTATGGATACACGTTTCTGAAATGAAATATACACTTCCTCACAAAGGAAGCAGTTTTAAAACAAGATTACACTTAAGGGGATACAGAAAGAGGTGAAAAAAAAGGAAAATGAAACTTAAGACAAAATATCAAAGAACCAACAACTCAAAATGAAAACAAGTAGAAAAAAAAAAAAAAAAAAAAAAAAAAAAACTCACTCACAAATACACAAGTCACGTAGCCGCACTTGTAGTTACGAGTTGGCAATGCAAATAGTGCCTCGCTTGCATTAAGCAGTAGTCTTTTTTTTAATTGCAGAGTCTGCTGCTGTAGAGGCTTTGTTCAGTCTCTTTCTATATAAGGTACACAGTCTTGCGCTTTTACAAAGTCTTCTGTTGTATACTTTTTTTTCCACAGCACACAGTCTTGCGCTTTTCCAAAGTCTTCTGTTGTTTACTTTTTTTTCCACAACACCACTGAAGGCACTTCTTGATACGAGAGTAATAAGTCGTATAGTATGATGCAATACATATGACAGGCACACGACAGACTGCAGCAGGCCATACAAAGAAACAATCAATCAAACAAACAAACACACACACACAAACACACACACACACACACACACACACACACACACACACACACAAACGCACGCGCGCGCGCGCAGACACACATACACACGTGTGTGTGCATCCACACACATGCATGTAGAAAACTATTAATGCGCTCACAACAATTAGATATGCGCAGACACACATAGCACATGGATTATGAAATAGCTTATTGCAGTACATATCTATGTGCTATGCATTGGATATTAACATTATGCAATGACATACAAATATAAGGATGCATACAGTGACATATCAATTCAATTCAATGAGGACATGGGGGAGAGGAGCTGGTTGGTGTTGCTGTGACAGGAACTGAGCAGTCATTGTGTTCAGCAACTGAACAGCAAATGGATGTAGCGGCTAGGGGGTTGTGCCGACTGCAGTGGGATGTGCGTGATGGTGGGGGGTCGGAAGTGTAATGTGTTGGATGGTGGTAGGACTGTTGTGCTCGGAAGTGTGAGGTGGTCATTGTCTGGAGTTGGTGGATTGTATGGGGTATTAGAGGGTGGTAGTTGTGCTGTGCTGGGAAATTGTGGCCAAGCTGTGTTGTGAGGTTGCAGCTGAGATGTGTTTGGAGGTGGGGTGTGTTGGTTGCTGCTAGTGTGTGGTTTGGACATGGAAGGGGGTGATGTGCTGTGTGGGTGGAGGGTGCAAGTCACGTTTCTGTACTCTTTATATTGATGTTTGTCATTTCTATTCCCTGGGGAAGAAAAAGGAATACATGTGGGTAGGGGATTGTAGAAGGGGTTGCTTTGTAGGGCGTTGATGCCGACCTAGCATATTATACACCCTGCGAGAGTTTGGATTTTTGGGAGTGTTTGCTGGGAAATCAGTTTCGTAGTCATAGCTAGGGGGACTGTTAGTGGTCACAGGGGCGTGTTGTGTTGCAAGACGGTCACTTCTTGCTCTTTGTGTGGTGGGCCTGACGTAGCGGGATGGTTGGGTCTTGTGGTAATTAGTGGGACAGATGTTGGAGGCAAGGACTTTGAAGCCATATGAACTGGGATGTAGTCTGTCCTGGTACATGGCTTTCTTTGGTGCCCCAGATCTGGCGAGGAAGGAGGGGGTGTTATCTAAGTAACTGATCCCCTCTTGACGGCAGGAGAGGCGAAGATTGGGCCGTGGATCGTGACGCCATGTCCTTAAGGGGGTGTTGACCAAGGGGAGGAAGAATGGAGGAGGCCTGCAGTGAAGCACTGGGGAACGCTTGCCTGAGTAGGTGGATTAACTCAGCCCAGTCTGCTACAGGCACTGGCCTTTCGTACGAACAGAGAGAGAAGAGAGAGAGAGAGAGAAAAGAGAGAGAGAGAGAGAGAGGAGAGAGAGATGAGAGAGAGAGAGAGAGAATGAAATAGATGATAGATTATCCACGTGGGCCTCAGTCCTTATGAAGGGGTATATTACCTGTCAGATGTATGTGACGATTCACATGAGCACACAGAATGAAGTACTACAACAATGACAAACGGCAACAAAAGTTAAGCACAGGCCTTTGCAACAGGGGGTTATTCATCCCTTCAAAAAACATTGTTTTCAACCAATGAGCTATGTCAATGTATTTAAGAATGAATTCAGAAAGAATGAAAAAACAAATGTGTATAACACGCAGGGTGGTTCTGTCACACATGACCACATCAAAACTTAGTTTATGTGAAAAGATGGCTTTTTTTGCATATTCAGTTAGTTAGACTTCTGAAAACAACCTATTCTCTAATCGTATTTCGGACTTCCTTTCAGACAACAAAAAACAGATCGATCATCACCTGTCGGTGAGATGTCGCCGCGACAAACGGATGTGTTTTTGCTTTGCTCTTGAGTTTGGAGGCGCGTTGGTGAACGTAAGCTGTTTGGTTTTTGGGGTGCCTGTATGATGAAATCCTGGCGCCTTTCGTTGTTCCGACCATGCAACGGATAGGACCCATGGCAGTCTTCCAAGACGACAATGGGCCACATAGGGCCCGGGTGGCCGAAAACTTCATTGTGCAGGCCGGCATCAAAACAGGATGAGGGCAAGAATACTTAGCAGTCAAGAGTCCATAGATGATCATTCAAAACGGGCCGTAGTTCTTGAGCAGGGAGGTGTGTTTTCTTTATTCTGTTTGTAATGAAATTATTTAACAAGATATTTCAGGATGGTTATTTTCTATAGAATGGACAAAAGCTGTAATAGTGCCTCTTTAAAAAAAAAAAAAAGGGTGATAAACAAACTCCAGGAAATTATAGAGGCATTTCCCTATTATGCGTCTTAAGTAAAATCTTACACTCTGGTTTATGGCAGAAGAAGAAGCAAATTATATGTAGCATTCATCGACTGTCAAAAAACGTTCAATACAGTCAACAGGGATAAGCTATGGGAAATCCTAAAGAAACAAAATGTCTACTGAAATGTTAAACATGTTAAAAGGAATGCACAGAACAGTACAGGCATGTGTGAGGCATGGGAATGAACTGACAGAATTCTTTGATTGTCCTCAAGGAGTGAAACAAGGGTGCTTACTACCTCCTACATTTTTTTTCCTTTTGATAACGAAAGTGGCAGAAAAAGTAATATTGAGAGGAACACATGGTTACCAATTTCTATCAGGAACTGAGGAACTATTCCTACTACTCTTTGCTGATGATATAGCACTAATATCGATAACCTCATCAGAATTACAAAATCAATTTAAAAATCTCCAAGAGACCTCTGATCAAATAGGCTAAACAGTGAATCTACAAAAAAAAAAAAAGTCATGGTATTCAGGAAAGGAGGATACTTAGGAAGAGCAGAGAAATGGTATTATAAAGGTGAAGAAACAGAAGTTGTAAATATTTAGAAATATTTAGGTTATACACTGACAACCAAACTCTCGGCAATATCTCCCTCTCAGAATATGTAGGTAGAGCTAAAGGTAAGGTGACTGAAATAATGAAAACCATGTACAGTTTAGAACATATAGACACGAAAATCTATTTTAAGTTATTTGATACCCAAATCAAACCACTATTACTATATGCAGCTGAGGTATGGGGATTAACTATGTATTCAGCAGTAGAAAATGTACATCTATTTGCATGTAAAAAAATATTTAGGGTAGGCAAGAAAACACCAAATAATCTAGTGTATGGAGACTTAGGCAGATACCCACTATGTATAGATAGAACAATAAAAGCAATAAGATATTGGCTCCGTTTAGAAAATATGCCACCTGATAGGATTCAAAAATAGGCATATGAAAGGCGTCATGCTTCCTGGAGTCGTGCCACACATGCACGCACCACCGCCAAAGCAAAACTCCGCAAACGCGCGCAATCACTGCTTTCACCCAAGGCGCGTCAAATAAATACACAACACCGAAAAGTTTTTTTTCCTTCCCCTCCTCCTACGGGAGAACAAATATAATTAGTACATTCAATTCTCAAAATCACTTATCCACACCTCCTCTCCAATGGGGAGACAACACAAAATAAACACAAACACACCTCCTCTCCACCAAGGAGGTAACACCAAATAAGTACAAACACTCCCCCTCTCCACTAAGGAGGTAACATCAGGTACTGTGTCCCCTTCAATGAGACATTCATAAAACTTAGTGGTTGTGTCACTATCCACCATCACCATATCTATACTATATACCATTGTCACAACAGTTGAGGTTATATGATAAAGTCATAGCATCATGGGGGTATGCGCAAGAATCATTCTTCATCCATATGAGGGAATACGCCAGGACCATTCTTCATCAACATGATTCCTCCTCCTTGAGGAAAGGTACTGCAGACGAGGTCCGCTACCCATCCCAGGCTGGGGTCAGGTCCGGCACCTCCACCACCTTCATTCACTCCCAGGAGTGGCCCGGCGTGAGACAGGCAACCTGTCAACACACTCGGAACCACTAGTTGTGGGACAGTGTTTTCCCGTTGGTTTCAAATGTTAATTTTGGCCACTGGTTGGACTGTGTTCTGGAAGGATTTAACTTACCAAAAAATGATGTCGCCATTTTTTTGTGTGATTTCTTTATATTTTTCTCTCAGTTTCAAATTATGGCCCAAATTGTGCTAAATAATTTGATTATATTACCCCAACATACATTCTGTATGGAAAGCAGACACCCAATATATTGCTAAAAGTAATGTATTAATTCAGAAAAACAATCCTTTCAAGACCTCAAACTTTTTGTACTCCCAGTTCTTATAGAACAGGAGTACTTTACAATGGGAACGAAGAGAAATGCTCTGTGTGTGTGCGTGTGTGTGTGTGTGTGTGTGTGTGTGTGTGTGTGTGTGTGTGTGTCTGTCTGTCTGTCTGTCTGTCTGTCCGTCCGTCCGTCCGTGGTCAAAATGTGTTCCACTCGCTATAGACAAAACTACTGGGGCGATCTTTCTGAAAGTTTGTAGGTATGTTCATTATGGGTCACGGATCATGCCCGATCTGTTATTTTACCGTTATAGCCGTTACTAACGGTTTTTTGTGGAATATCTCAGAAAGTACTCGGTCGATCTTTCTGAAAAGTTGTGGTATGTTCATTATGTGTCACGGATCATGCCCAATGTTTTCTTTTACCGTTATAGCCATTACTAATAACGGTTTGTATTCTTTATGGAATATCTCGTAAAGCACTTGGCCGATTTTTCTGAAAATTTGTAGGTATGTTCACTATGGGTCACGGATGATGCCTGATGTGTTATTTTACAGTTTTCTTTATGGAATATCTCAGAAAGTATTTGGCCGATCTCTTTGAAAATTTGAAGGTTTGTTCATTATGGGTCACAGATGATGGCCCATGTTGACCAGAATAGCCGTTACTAAAGGTGATAATGGCCCCAAACGGTTTTTCCTCTCTATGGAATATCTCACGCGTATTTGAGATAAACTGGGAGTACGTTTATATACTTTGCATCTTTTCTTTTTTTTTTTTTTTTTTTGTTCTTGACTTCTAGATTGTACATACAGTGATGATCTCATAGCTCAAACCTGTTTTCTTTGTTTTTTTCGGTCCACCATCTGGCTGGTTCTGGTCAGCTAATGTAGGATGGAACTTCAATGTTCATTTAGTGTTAGTGTTCATAGTTAGATGGAAGGATCTCCTTCTTCATCATCCTCTTCAATTCCTAAGAGTGCCTGGTTGATATTACTGCACACCTAATCGGCGCCACACAAACACATCTCGGAGCAGTTGAGGCCCTGCGACCAACAGGAGCAGTGTGATGTGCAACTGGTCTTCTTGCACTCACATTTGATGAGGTGAGTAACAGTGGCTGGAGCTGGAGGGTCCCTTGTTGGTGCTGGCACTACCTATCCACCTCTTCCTTTCATCCCTCGGTTGTTGCTGGTGGTAGCTGAGGAATGTCATCCTGACGCCACACCATGGCCTGGTAATGTGCTGGGCAATGGCTTCATGTAAGGCTCCTCGTGTTGGAGATAGCTTTTGAGCCTCTAGTTGTTTCTTGGTGAAAGTTTCCATCTCAGATCACAAACATCCACCACAGTGCTACCAGGCTCATAGAGCTGGCAAACAAATGTCTCAATGGCTCGTTCAGAGTCAACTTCCAGCTTCTCGGACATCCCTAAGGCAGCAAATGCAGATACCACCTCCATGGAGCATCTGCTAAACGCTTGCCAACAGATCAGCTTCCCCTTGCCTGCAAATCGACCTGTTACGTCAGCTCCAGAGAAGCATGAAATCCTGATAAGGCTTCAGCCTTAGCATCACCAAGTGCATTCACTATTGGTCCCAGTGAGATTACTCGCTTCTTGTTCCCCCCACCAGTGACATAGTATGTGTTCCTGCAGAGCTGATGGTAACTGTGGATTGCAAGGACAAAAACGTCAGTGTCAGGTGACTGAATGTAGAGTTCTGTTGCTCCTCTTCGAACAGCATCCAGACTGTGCAGGATAAGTCTCGCGTCAGCTTCTTCTTGGAAGCTACAGAGATGTTGAACAACCATGGAGTTTGAGAGGACCTCTTGCCGCGAAGTCACTATGAAGACCTTTGGCTACACATAAGGAACATCATGACCTGCCATATATGTCATTGGACAGCAAGTGCAGAGAATATGATGACCTCCATCTAGTCTTTGACCGTTATGATCTTCCCACTTCATTGAGAAGCCACAAGGGAGAGACGGCAGGTTGGTAAGCCACCAACTGCTTATCACATAACTCAAAGCTCTCAAAGTGGTGGAGAGCTTTCGTTGCAAGATAAACTGTCAGTTCATCTTTTTTTGCGGTACTGGATAGGAACTACTTTGCTGACACCTTGCCAATTTGTGTATTGTCTGTGATATGATAAGCAGTTGGTGGCTTACCAACCTGCCGTCTCTCCCTTGTGGCTTCTCAATGAAGTGGGAAGATCATAACGGTCAAAGACTAGATGGAGGTCATCATATTCTCTGCACTTGCTGTCCAATGACATAGATGGCAGGTCATGATGTTCCTTATGTGTAGTTGTTGGTGGGCCAGCCATCACATGTGCTTCTTCAGCAAGCCTACTAAGCTTTGGGACTGTAAGGAAAGGAAGAATCTCTCCCAAGCACTGGCATTCTGTGTAATGCCCACGAGTCCTCCATTGACTTTCATGATGTGGTTGATGTGCTCAAGAATATGATCCATCCCAATGGCACAGAATGGGATCTGGTTTTTGTTGACTACAAAGTTTACATAAATGAACTCTTGATGTATGTCTGGATCTGTGATCTGAATGGCTGTCATCTCCTCAAGGTAAAGTGGAGCCAGCCTGGCATACTTCTGCTTGTCATAATCAAAGAAGTACTTGCACAGAGCATCAAGGGACGACAGGTGCAGCTCCCAAAGACCATCACGGGTGGCACGGATGAATTCCATCCTCATATAGGTCCGCACAAACTTGAAGAGTGAACTTTGTGATCCCTTCTTCTTATCAAACTGGCCCATCATTTTCAGTACCCTATGGGAATCAAGGATAGTTAGCATATTTGCTGCTCTTTCAACATCGCTTGTTGCAGGTGTTGAACACGACTTTGGTCAAGCTGCTGTGCTGCATCTACACATGACCTCTTCAGATAAGGATGATTTAGGAAGGATTCTTCTACACAGAGATCATAGACGGCCTGGACTGTATCATGCGCATTTCTTATTTCTAAAACCTTAATTATCATGC
>JADBJO010005946.1:87500-90000 GCA_016801955.1 Conus betulinus | reverse complement strand
GGGTTTCCGTATCCACCCTCAAATGTGAGGATTAAGATGCTATCACTTAAATGGGTTAACTCTGCCAGGAGACCCTTTTTGGGAACCATGCCGGTCCCAAGCCCGGATAAAGGAGGAGGGTTCGGCGTGGGGCCAGCTACCCTACCCCGTAAAACAAACCACAGCTACAAAAACGCCACCCAAAGAACAAATCGACACCTCAGCCCTGGGAAGGGATGGGTCTTCGACAAGAAGATGTATGATGCAATGTGGCGAAAGCCTGAAATCTCAGGAAGCCACAAGGCCGACCGCCTTTTCTTTCAACCAGGGCAGCCACCATCAGAGCATGAAATGTCAGGACCATGTATGAAACAGGAAAGTCATTCCAAGTAGCGTCAGAGATGAAGAACTACAACCTAACCCTGCTTGGAGTCAGTGAAATCCGTTGGGCACAGTCTGGACAGAAACGACTGACCTCGGGAGAGATGCTGCTCTACTCAGGACATGAAGAGAACAATGCCCCCCA
The DNA here is from genome assembly GCA_016801955.1 of Conus betulinus. Lineage (NCBI taxonomy): Eukaryota > Metazoa > Mollusca > Gastropoda > Neogastropoda > Conidae > Conus > Conus betulinus. The sequence goes on along the minus strand of JADBJO010005946.1, from coordinate 89,495 downwards.
TACTCAAGGAGCCGCATTCATTTTGTCTAAAACAGCTCAGAGAGCACTTATTGAGTAGGAAGCTCATGGCCCAAGATTCATCACGGCATCTTTCGGAACCAAGAAGAAGATCAACATAAATGTAATACAGTCCTTTGCTCCTACAAATGATGATGGTGAGGAAACGACAAAGACCAGTTCTACGATAGACTGCAGTCCATCACGGAAAAAATACCCTGAGAAAGAGATCACCATCCTGATGGGAAACTTTAACACCAAGATCGGAAAGGACAACCCTGGTATGAGACCATCATGGGAAGCCATGGACTGGGGGACATGAACGAGAACGGCGAACGACTGGCAGACCAATGTGCACTCAACAACTTTATCATCAGTGGCAGCGTTTTCCCCACAAGAACATCCACAAGGCCACCTAGGTTTCACCAGACCACACAACAGAAAACCAAATCGACCACATCTGCATCAATAAGAAATTCAGAAGATCAATGCAGGATGTTAGGGCAAAGAGAGGAGCAGACGTGGCTTCAGACCACCACCTCGTTGTGGCCAGGCTTCAGTTAAAGAGGAATTGGATGACGGCACATGCAGTACGACACAAGCACAACATAGCTCTCCTGACAGATACTAACAAGATCCAAGAATATAGATCAACTCTCTAGGCAACAAGTTTCAAGTACTGCAAGAACTACTAAAAGAGGAAGACGGTACACTAGAGAACAAGTGGAAGGAGACCAAGGAGGCAGTAACATCAACTTGCCAGGAAGTGCTTGGCCACAATAAGCACCAGCACAAGGAATGGATCTCGGCAGACAGCCTATGCAAGATCCAACAGAGGAAAGAGAAGAAGCGGCAATCAACAGCTGAACACCAGTAAAAACAGGTCAAAGCACAAGCAGAACACACTGAAGCAAACAAACAAGCTAAGAAGAGCAGCATCAGAACAGATAAGAGGAAATATGTAGATGACCTAGCAACAGAAGCCGAACAAGCAGCAAAACAGGGAAAACATGAAAGGATTGTATGACACCACCAAGAAGCTGGCAGGAAAGTACAGGAGGCCAGAACGACCAATAAAAGACAGAGAGGGAAGGCAACTCACAGGAAAAGAGTAGCAGAAGAACAGATGGGTTGAGCACTTTGAGAAGCTCTTGAACAGACCATCGCCAGAGAAGCCTCCAGACATCCAAGAGGCTGACTCAGACCTGCCCGTAGACTGCAGGGCACCAACAAAAGAAGAAATTGGGAAGGTCATCAAACAGTTGAAGAACGGAAAGGCGGCAGGTACTTCCAACATCCCCGCAGAGGCGCTGAAGGCAGACATAGAGACCACAGTAGAGATGCTTTGGAATCACACTGCTGTCAGTGCCAGGAAAGGTTTTCAACAGAATCATTTTGAACAGGTTAAAGGATCCTGTTGATGCTCAACTTCGCGACCAGCAGGCCGGCTTTTGCAAGGATCGATCCTGCACAGACCAGATCGCAACGCTTCGCATCGTTGTTGAGCAATCAAACGAGGGGAACTCATCCCTGAATGTCAACTTTATCGACTACGAGAAAGCCTTTGACAGCATAGACCGAGACACACCCTGGAAGTTTCTCCAACATTACGGTGTGCCGGCCAAGATCACCACCATCACCAAAAACTTATACGAGGCTCTGACCTATAGAGTCATCCCATGGAGGGCAGCTCACGAAGGCTTCGAAGTGAGGACTGGTGTCAGACAAGGTTTCGTGCTTTCTACATTTCTATTTCTACTGGCAATCGACTGGATCATGAAGACCTCAACAGCTCAGAGAAGACATGGGATCCAGTGGACACCCTGGACGCAGCTTATCGACAAGCAGGGGGGCACAGATGCCGACATTAGAACAAGGATCGGAAAGGCCAGTGCAGCGTTCGCACAGCTACAGAACATCTGGAACTCCAAGGAACTGTCAGTCGACACCAAAGTCAGGATCTTCAACACCAACTTCAAAGCAGTTCTATTGTAAGGA
>JADBJO010005946.1:60000-80000 GCA_016801955.1 Conus betulinus | reverse complement strand
TGGTTTTTTTTTTTTTTTTTATCATAGATGGAGTGAGGTTCTGTCTCAACAGCGAGAACAAGGTAAAACTTATGGCTTAACGGTCCGGCCGGCCTGATTTTAAAAGCAGTGTACTTAATCTCTCTCCTCCGTGTATACATTTTCTACCTAATTTTTCAGACGTTTCATCAGGGACAAATAAATTTAAGTCATCGTCTCACCTAAATTCTGCTCCCTTGTTTTCACGCACTAAAGCAGGTCAACCACTGAGCTGTGACACATTGAGTGACACTGCTGCCATGTTTTCACTGCCGTCTAAAGGCGGTGCTCAAGGTGACCGTGTTAACTCGCCTGGGATCTCTTGTAAATCACAGACTGGGTCGACTACACCACCAAGTGACCTGTTTGGAAAAAAAAAAAACAAAACCAACATCACTATGGATTTATATAAGCGTAGTGAGAAAGACGAAAGTGGTGGTTTTTGTATGCCAGTTAATTCCCATATAAATCAAATTTATCAGGATGATGATTGTTGTTGTGAAAATGGAAATATTGAATCAATAGGAAAACAGGAAAACATACGATGTGTGCGTGAGGGTGACTGTGGAGCGAATGGTGCATTTTGATTCTAAACTCTGCATGTCGTTTTTACATTGGCATGTAAATGACTTATTGTCGAAGTTAAAGGACCACAGCTTTATTCATTATATTTTGTCACTGTTGTTTTACATTGGCATGTAAAGGGCTTATTTGTCGAAGCTAAAGGACCACAGTTTTGTTGATTATATCTAGTCATTTGATTTCATTTGTCTCGTAGAAAATTTGTTGAAAATCTTTCCTCTTCTGCATTTGAAAATTACAAAATCTTCTGTAAACCAGCGATACAGTTTATAGTGCAAGGGAGATCAAGAGGGGGAGGGGGATAATTTGTCTAATAAAAAATGATCTATTGAAATATATACAAGAAACAGATAAAGAATGTTATAGTACGATGACGTTTCTAATTTCAAGAACATAAGAATAAACCCATGTGGAAGGAATGACTCACAGTTTGATCGTGAATGTGAAATTACCAAAACAAACATGAGAAAACTTTTAAGAGTGTTTCGCAGAACCCTTGATAATAAAGACTGTGTAAAATGTTGTAAGGCTAGACGAGAATACAAACATGTGTTGCAGAGAATGGAAACAGAGCACAAACAAAAAAAAAAATCGTTACTCGATGATTTAATCAACTCAGTTCATGACCAGAATGAATTTTGGAAAAATGGTAATGGTATTTCTGTAAAGACACTTCATATACACAATAACATTTCTACCAAAGAATCGAATCAGCATTTCAAAAATCTATTACAAAAAGATGTTTGCAATGAAGCAGACACAAAAATATTTAATGAAACAAGCTGCTCGGATAGCCCATCTCAAAAGAGGAGATTCTATTTGCGATGAGAAAATTAAAGACTGGAAAATCTGCGAGTCCTGACAGCTTGATTGGTGAGTTATTTAAGAATGGTGGTAGTATCGTGATTGAATTCATTCTTAAATTTTTCAATACACCATTTCGCAGTCAGTGAGCTTCCTAGACACCACCATCTTCCTCGAATATGGCCTACTCAAAGCTTTCATTTTCTACAACCCACTGATGCACATGTATACCTAGACTACACATCCTCGCACCACCCATACACCAAAGACAACATTCCATACTCACAATTTTTTCTGTCTTCGAAGACTCTGCTCCTTCGAGGAGGACTTCAATATACAAGCAGCCAAAATGTCAGAATTGTTCACAAACCATGGATACCCCAGTTCCATCATCAACAAAGCTCTCAGCCACACCACAGCCAATATCCAGAACATCTGCTCTGGAAACCCAGCATTCAAGTAGACAGACAGACCCACCGCCTACCTCCTCTCCCACGAACACACCCTTCCTATCTGCAGGATTCTCAAATCCAGTTGGCACATTGTACAAAACCACAAAATTGCCTTCCAGACAAGAACCATGGATCACGTTCAAATGTGGTAAAAACCTAAAAGATCTTCTCGTGCAGTCCAGTTGAACAGAATCTCCACACCCTACACCACGAAGTACTCACCCCCTGCTCAAAACCTAATTGCAAAATCTGCCCCCTCACCAAACCAGACACCATCCTACATGTCCCCCAAGAGACTTTACACATTCTCCCGCCAGACCCACAACATTGTATACGCTATCCACTGCCAGCTGTGTGGCAAGATCTGTACATGTGAAACATCTTGCACACTTGAGAGACGCATCTCTGAACACCTGGCTGACATGCGCCACCACCGACCCAAACCCGTTGCCCTACACCTAAACCACCCCCAGCACAGCATCAAACATGTGAAAGTCTTGGCAATGTACATCACGAGAGACCCATCTCATCGCCAGTCTTGGTACGCTACACCCCCAAGGCATCAACTCCCAACAGTAACACAAATATACATACTCACCACTTCCACACCAGTCAGCAATATCCTCCACCAATACACACAGATACATATACACATGCACCAACACCACAACCATAGGCCCTACTACCCACTTCATACAGAAGTTAAAGCCACCTGCAATTTATTTTCTTCTTCTTCTTCTTCTTATCATCACCATCATCATCATTAGTATTATCATTATTATTTTTGTTATTATCATTATGATTATTTCTACTATTGGTAAAATCTTTATCATTTTTTTTATAATCTAATTATCATCTTTATTATTATTATTATTATTATTATTATACATTTTTTAAACTTTACTTATCTATTGACTGATATTTCTAGTTATTTGTTTATTGATTTCATTTTCATTTATCTATCTATTATTATCATTATTTTATTATCATTTGTATGTATTAATTTTTGACATATACACACACACACACACACACACACACACACACACACACACACACACACACATATATATATATATATATATATATATATATATATATGTTTGTTTTCCCCTACATATGGTTTTATTAGCATTACCCATGCCCCTACACACAACTTTCCCACCCATAACTACTCTCCACAGCATCACCACCCATTAAAAGCCGTTTATTTATTTCCCCCCTCCCCCCCCCCCACCCCCCCCCCCCCCCCCCCCCCCCCCCCCCCCCCCCCCATTGCTCTCCCATGATCCCCTCCTGGGTGGCCTCGTTTCCGTCCGGTGGCCATTTTGAACGTGAGGCGAACAGGAGAACATAAGTAGCTTCTTGTTCTTCGTGTTCACTGTCCTCGGTGTTATTTGTTTTTGCCTGAAGAAGATCCAAGAGGTCGAAATGCATTGTGTCTATTCTGTGCTATGTTTGTCTGTGTCCTTGGCGGTAACTAACCCCCTCTCTTTCTATATTTTGCTTTATTTTCCGCACTCAGTCACTGCATTTTGAAACTTAACGAATTAGCTTTAGAACGCCTTTCCCTTGCGCTGAACTCTGAAGCGATCAAAGCTAAGTGAATGCTCGTTATTTCATTCGTTTATCTAACCTGAAGAAGACCTAAGAGGTCGAAACGCGTTGTGTTTAGTTTTATGACTCGTTTGTCAACGTTTCTCTGGGCGGTTCGCTAACATTTATTTAAAATTAGCTTTAGAAATTATAGCAAAAGGAAGACACGGTGCAACACTTTCTCCTCTTTTTATTGATACTTTTGTTTTGTTTTTCTTTATTCTGTTTCTTGTTGATGATATTGCCTTATTACCTGAGACTCCAATTGCCTCTAGACTCAGTTACAGAATTTGAGCCAGGCTGCTTCTAAATTTCAGCTAAAAGTAAATATGAAAAAGAGTGATATTGTGGTTTTCAGAAACGGAGATCACTCTTTGATGCTCAGGTTCAACCGTTTGCTCAGTATTGTGCTGAGATCTGAGACCTAGATAAATCTGCTGTTCGTGTAGAATAGAGTTCATTTATTGGCACTCCAGAAATGTTTAGGGGTTCACATCAAGACACGTGATGAATGAGTTTATGGGGAAACAAACTGTTATCCGATCTGTTTCAATTCATCTGTGCGGTGCATTAGATACTGGCTGAAGATTGTTCAGATGGATGATGACAGATTGTCGCTAAAAGCATACAAGATGTCTCTGGGAGTGGAATCGCGTGATAAAAGATCGCGGGTTTCAGGTGTTTGAGATTTTCTGTTTCATAATGGACTTGTGTTTGTTTGAATGAATCAAGGGGGCTGGAAATGTAAGTGCGTTTCTGAAGCGACTTTGGAAAAGCCTGACTGATAATCGATGGCAAACTTGGCATGAAAACATCCAGAACAGTGAGCGATATTCATTGTATAGAATTTTTAAGACATTAGATGTGCAAAAATATATCTCACTTGATATTGACAGGCATATTAAAAGTTATCTGACAAGATTTAGATTAGGTTAGGAGTTTCAGACATCAGAACGCAATAGTATCGATATGTGCATACCGGTAAAGTTAGTATACTATGTCCATTATGCAAAAACGCAAATGAAGACGAATTGCATCTCCTACTGTGTTGAACGATTTACGATATGAATGCATTCTCCAGAAATTCTTTGAAACCTTGTTTCTTGTGAGCTGTTTTGCTCATGGCCAATACAATGAAAAAGTATTGACGAACATAATATATACAAGGCTTTTAAGTGACGCGCAACAATGGTCAGCTAATTGAACCCAACGGTCATTTTGCTTGTCTATAGTTAGCGTGCTTATCTGTCAGCTTCTCATTTTTGAACTATATCATGTTACCTTACTGTATGAATTGTTGTTATATTGTACCCTAATCAGAAGGGGCCAGGGCCTATACCGATTAAAATCTTTCGTTCGTTCGTTCGTTTCTCTTTCTCTCTCTCTCTCTCTCTCTCTCTCTCTCTCTCTCTCTCTCTCTCTCTCTCTCTCTTTGACACCTGTGTCAGAAAACGTATATGGAACGATCTTGGTGGTCACCATTATCTCCCCTGTATAAAATGCATAACTCTAGAGCTGGTCATAGCTTAATAACGCTAACCATACATATTCAATACCTTGCCTTCAGTAATGTAAGTAATATAAACAATGCCATTGGCAGCTACATCCTGACCAGTATGGGATGTTCCATTGTCAAGGTCTCTGTTTAAAAGTATATATATATATATATATATATATATATATATATATATAGATAGATAGATAGATAGATAGATAGATATAGATATAGATTATTGAATTATAAACAAAGCTTGCTCTTATGTCTTAGATTGTAGAAATAGGGGGGGTGATAAGCCTTCATATCTGCAGTGGTAGATAATTCTGCCTAACTGACAGCATGTGCTTGAGTGGGTGAATGGGGAATATAAATGCTTCTCAAAATGAACCTTCTGCAAGCTTATGGTCTCCAAAGCGGGAGACAATCTCTTGTGTCTTAAGAGGTTATCTTTTTATATTTTCTACTTTTCACAAGAAAATGTAGCTTGTTTTGCTCTTTCATGATTTTCTTTTGCTTCTTAGGTGGCACCTTTGGTTGTTGTTTTGAAAACTCAATAAACATACTACGGTTTTGCACACCAGCCTTTTTCTGGTATAGCATTCTTCTTAAAACTGAAAAGGCAGAGAAGTCAAACTACCACTTTCCGCAGTCATTGAGGAGAAAACAATCAGGTTTCGAAATACCGGTCGGTATCTGACCAGAAGTTATATGTTAGTGAGCTTCCTCCCATTTGCAGATTGTCTCCCGCTTTGGAAACCATAAGCTTGCAAAAGGTTCATTTTGAGAAGCATTTATTATTCCCCATTCACCCACTCAAGCACATACTGTCAGTTAGGCAGAATTATCTACCACTGCAGATATGAAGGCTTATCACACCCCTATTTCTACAATCTAAGACATAAGAGCAAGCTTCGTTTATAATTCAATGTTTCTTGCAGTCATTGCAATACCTAGCTGCTCTGTAAGTTGCTCGAATGGTGCTCGGTACTTATCCTTGGAATTTATTATATATATATATATATATATTGTTGCACACTGAAGGGGTGTGGATGTGGTGAGGTGCGTGTAGATTGTTCACTCACCCTGTGTTCTGATTCAGGCTATCAGACACGAAGAGAGCCGAAGACAAGTTCGAACACATTTATTATGTAAAAGTTATATAAAATGACCGATGAAATGATGATCGGTGGTCAATGTTGTAATGATGATAGACGATGCGTTATGAAAAAGCTTTTACACACTGACTCACACCAGGCTACTAACAAGATTTGTACATTAATGTGTGTATGCATGCGAGTGCTGGTGTGTGTCGAATGGTACGTACCTTGGTTGCGTCGTCTTCTCTTGAAACCGGGTTACTCCCCGTCGGTCGTGGCCAGCTTGCTAAAACATCGTTCATTCGATTCCAGGAAGCATGTAGATCCATGGATATCTTCGTGTATATGTATTGGAAGTAAAGTCTTTTTTTTTCTTCACAGCACTTATGGACACAGAATCCTCAGTGTGGCGACCAGTTCAATTATCCCGAAATAGACTAAACGATCCCTTTCTCATTTTTTTTTTTCTGTCAAACAGAACATCAATTTATTTCACTTTGACGAATAAATACAGGGGTTTTTTTTTTTTTTTTTTTTTTTTTTCCCGTTAATACGTATAGTCACAGAATTCTTCCTGCAGCTTATCAGATCAGTCCTTTCCTTCACGAGCACACGAAGACATCAACATCACGTAGAAGTGCATATAAAGAACACATGTACACATAGGTGGAGATATTCATTAAAGAACTTGGCGACGAGTGTTAAATGCAGAAATGTGTGATAAGCCCATGACAGGAGATGTGAGGAATATTGAAGACGATGACGATCATACGAGAACAGAGAATATAGAGATATGGAAGAGAGAAGATAAGATACCTGCAACAGAGATAGAAAGTCCTTAGCTCATTCTCCCACAATACTAGATAATTTACCTCCTCTACATGCACGCATTTACAACCACACTATTCCCCTACGCTCCCATAAGGAACCCTAACACAGAGTAACTTTTATTCAAGACTGGCACAGCCTTTTAAACTTGAATAAAGTCAGACAAATACAAAGACGAACAATCTAATAGTGGGGGAAAAACAAGCGCAGGCCAACAAATAAATTGTCTCCGCTGGGTCGGAAACTCATCAGGGAGACACGGCTGGCTGTATCTGCGCTCCCGGCGTCAAATAGAGACACACCACAGTCCATAATACCATGGTGTTCTCACCACCAAGGGTGCAAAAAAGAATCCAATAGCACCCCCAAAGCAGCCAGCGAAGAGTAGTAAAGAAAACAAACGAAAGTGTGGGAGGAAAAAAAGTTGCTGAAAAACTACAGATATTATGCAAATAGTATAAAATGTAGGGGGCAATCTTTGAGCCTACGCTTGAGGATCCACCCAAGGATGCAAGGGAGATCAAAAGACAAACACAAAGACAGACAGAAACAAATACAAAAGTAACCTCGATTTAATCAAAACGAAATTGGAAATGAATGAGGCAGGGAACAGTAAACAATAAACAGTGAACAAGTGGGGTAGTCTGGACTGTGGTGTGTCTCTATTTGACGCCGGGAGCGCAGATACAGCCAGCCGTGTCTCCCTGATGAGTTTCCGACCCAGCGGACGAAAGGCCTCGGAGCAGGCAATACAAATATATCTGCCTTTAAAGGGATTGCGATGGTTCCCTTATGCAGCCAGTGAAGAGTTTTTTCATATTTTCTTAATTTCATGTTTCCAATTTTTACATCTTCAATCTGTTACTCTGTGTTAGGTTTCCTTATGGGAGCAAAGACTACCCCACTTGTTCACTGTTTATTGTTTACTGTTCCCTGCCTCATTTCATTTCCAATTAAGACAATGACTTTATGCGATGACTCGGTTTCCGAACGACGTCATACTACACCTTGCGTCATTCCACTCATACGTAAACATCCCTCCATTCTCTCCTCCCTCTCTCTCTCGCTCTCTCTCTCTCATCCCGCTGATTTTCCAGTCGTATTGTCCATGACAACAGCCCCCTTTTTAGACTTAAAAATGTGGTTTTAAAGATGCAACAGGATCATGGGGAAAAGCCCCCTTTTAAAACTGGCAAAATTTTCAATTCACTTCATACGACTGAGATAATCAGCGCCGATGTTATCCACACCTGGGATAACCTGTACTGTAAAACAGTACTGTTGTAGGTGCAGCGCCCACCTCATCAATCTTCCATTTGTTTCGCTGCAATGACTGGAGTGGCTGATGATCAGTCTGCAGGGTCAACTTCTTCCTGTACAGGTATCTCTCTCTTTTTTTTTAATCCCCCTAGACCACTGCCAAGCATTCTTTCTCTACGGTGGCATAATTCAACTCTGCCCCGTTCAGCTTTTTACTAGCGTAAGCGATTGGTCTAAGACCATCTTCCTGCTCCTGGAGCAACACTGCCCCAACTCCTCTGTCGGACGCATCTGTGCGCAGCACGAACTCTTTGCCTAAGTTTTGCAAACAAATAATAGGATTCTCCGTCAGCTTCTCCTTCAGGGTGGTGAAGTCTTGTTGGCAACTAGCGTTCCAACAGATTCTCTCTGTTTCCTTCTTGCACGTTCTATCAGTGAGCGGCAGTGCGATAGTTGCATAGTTGGGTATAAACTTGCGATAATATCCTGTCAAGCCTAAGAATGCTCTAAGCTCTTTCTTTGTCTCTGGTCGCTTGGCTTCTTTGACTTTCTCGATCTTCTCCAGTTCAGGCCACACTTTCTGCTTCCTATGCGATGCCCCAGGTAGTTCAGTTCTTTGAACTCGAAATGACACTTGGACGGTTTGGCAGATAAATTTGCGTCTCTTAACCTTCTGAGTACAGCTTCGATTGCTTCAAGGTGTTCTTCCCATGTTTCATTTGCAATTAGGATATCATCCATGAAGTTGTCGACATCACTTCTGTTCATGGGTTGGATTAATTTTCTCATCAGTCTGGGGAAAAAAAAAAAAAAAAAAAAAAAAAAAAAAAAAAAAAAAAAAAAACACACACGCTGCCTGCACTTTGTAGACCAAATGGCATCCGCGTCCATTGAAATTGACTCACTGGTGTTGAGAACACGGTCTTACTCTTGTCTTGATCTCTAACTCGGCATTGCCAGAACCCTTTCGAAATATCAAGATTAGTGAAAAAGTTTGCTTTCAATAGCTTGGAAAACAAGTATTGTGGGTCGGGTAGTGGTTAGGCATCAAAAACAGTTACTTTTTGTTCAACTTCCCATATTTAACACAGTACCTCACTGATCCATCCATCCTTCTTCTTAACTAATACAACTGGTGCGTTTTAGGGCGATTGAGCAGGTTCGATGACCCCCATCTCTAACATCTCATTTACCTCCCTCTTGATCGTTTGTACCTGGGAATGAGGTAGTGGGTATTGTCTCACGAATACTGGCCAATCGTCTGTCAGTTTAAATGAGATCTCTTCTAAATCTGTCTTTAAGGGTTTATCTGTAAGTACTCTCTTGTACTTCCTACACAGATCTTGAACTTGCTTCTTCTTTCTGCTAACAGTTAACCTGGATCAATGACGACATCTCTTTCGTGACTCTTGGTACTCGGGGTAGGTAATACATTCCCTATGCTGTCTGCACCTGGCAGGTCTGTTTCCTCTAACACTACGATCGCAATCTCGCAGCCATCGTTATCCGGTTTGTCGTCTCCATCTTCCTCAGGTATAACCCTGTCAGTCAATTGCTCTCTCTTGAGGTATTCTTTGAACATGTTGATATGGAATACCTTGTGGATTTTGCCGATTCTTATGACGTAGTCGACACTGTTTACTCCCTTGACAACTTCGAAAGGTCCCATCCACTGTAGTTCAAGCTTGTTGCGTTTCACCAGTATCAGTACGAGTACTTTTGCTCCAGCTTTAAGTTCTCTTTTCTTTGCCTTGATATCATAGTGTTTGGCATGACGTTCTGCGGCCTTAACGGAGTTTTCCTGTGCTATCTTGCATGTATTATAGACCTTGGTTTTCAGTTCCATGACATATTCTGCTGTTGTCCTAGCTTCTTCTGTCAGGTCTTCGTTTGTCAAGATAGCCCGTAGGATCTGCATTGGTTGTCTCACTTGACGTCCATACAAAAGTTCAAATGGAGAGAATTCCATGGACTCTTGTGCTCACTTCTCGTTACGCAAACAATAGCGCGGGTATAAACGTGTCCCAGTCATTGATTGTTCTAGTACTAGTTTATTCAACATGCTTTTAAAACGTTCCGTTGAACTTTTCAACGAGTCCGTTGGTTTGTGGGTGGTATGGGGTAGTCTTGAGTCCTCTTATGGCTGGCAAATCCAACACTTGTTTCATGGTTTGGCTCCTGAATTGACTCCCTCTGTCCGTTAACATCTCAGGTGGTACGCCGGTCCTTGTCCACATCTCCCACAATGCGTCCGCTACTGATTCGGTGGTGATGTCTTTCAACGCTATTGCTTCCGGATATCTTGTGGCAAAGTCAGCCATGACCAGTACGTACTGTTTCTTGTTCTCTGACATTGGTTTTATTGGGCCGATGATGTCTACTCCTACCCTACTGAATGGTGTATCAACTCGGGGTGTCCTGACAAGTGGTACTTTCCTTATCCATCCTTTACTAACGCTACGTTGACACGTGTCACATGACCAAGCAGTATCTACGTATCTTGTTTCTGAAGTTCTTTTACTTTCTTTGGATCCGTCTTGGTCTTGGCCGGCTTGTTAATGGGTTTAGGTGCATTCGGTTTTGACGTTTCCACCTTTTGCCTGCTTCCTAGTCTCCACAGGGGAAACTATCTCTCTGACGGGGTATACTGGGATCCTTGACCTGCTTCTGGTTCTAAACGCTTGTTATAGTTCCATATGTGAACTGGGTGTACGGGATCCTTCATTACGACAACCTCTACATCGCCTTCACAGTACGTGAGTCAATGTGTACAACTGCTACAGGTAGCTCTTGTTGAACCCTTCCTGACGCTAGTTACAGTTTTCCTTCTCTCAGTTATCTTATCTTTTGACACGAGCTCTTCTGACACCACTGAGATCGATGCTCCTGTGTCCCGTATGCCATCAGTCATCACTCCCTCAACAGACAGTGGTTGTCGAACTCGATAAGTTTGCACTTATCACACAACCTTTTGGTTGCTTTAACCCCTTTCCTGTTGTCTTTCTTGCTGCTATCTGTGACGATATGATGGTGTTAGCAACTTTAGGACAATCACGCCTAATGTGCCGTGTGCTGTTACTGTCCCACCTCTGCGCCACCTCAGAGGCAGTGCACCCACGCCACTCATTCCAACACCCCGTCCACAGACACAGTCCGGTCAGCCCCGCCGCAGCCCCCGGCATCGGTAACCCACAAGGAGCAGTCAATGTCAAGTCGTCAAGAGGCAACCCACCGGAGGAGACACTGCGCTCCTGCCGAGTCACTTCGGTGGTGTTCAGTGGCGCGTGTTCTGATCTAACATACGCAGGACGCCACCTACTAAGCCCCCTACTGACGACAATAATTGCTTAGTCACAGAGCCGGCGTGAGTGAGTTCTCCCTCTGGAGAGCGCCACCACGTCCGTCCAGCGACAGCCCCCATGGACTCGCCAATATCGGTGACCCCGACGGAACCAAACCAAGACCACAAACTTGGAGAGGACATCAAAACTGAGGTCACCATGAGAGCAGGGCATGAAGTGCCACAGAATTGAGACTTTTTTTTTTATGCTGATCGATGAGAGTGAGGATGATTAAGATGATGCTACGGATTTCCATTTTGGTCTGAGACTACATGACAGGGCTGTACTCTACACTTCCTTTCATAACATATCCCGGCGTCAACCAGGCCTAAGAGATACAGAAACCCTGCAGTGTTGGTCAGAAAATTTGAGCAAACACTCTCAGAAACGCATTCATTAAGTGGATGAAACTCGACTGTGTGGTCCCAATCTTCCCTATTCAGTCCGCAGCAAACTCAATTCTGGGTAGGAGCCGGTCGGGGCAGAAAAACCCACATGACTCTGATGGGATTCGAACCCACGACCTTCCAGCCGGGAGTCCGCCGGCGGCTGGTGGAATCTTACACTTGAATGCACGTCTTCATACGTTTCGCCCAACGTCGCCATCTCTTGCGCACTTCCTGTCTTCCATTCCTTATTGAATGTGGCTACTTCGGGTCTCAACCCTTCAGTTTGTACATTAATGCGTGTATGCATGCGTGTGCTGGTATTTTTTCGAATGATGCGTATCTTGGTTGCGTCGTCTTCTCTTGAAACCGGGTTACTCGTCTCCGGTCGTGACCGGCTTGTTACAGCAACGCTCATTCGATTCCAGCAAGCACGTAGATCCACATATATATATATATATATATATATGTGTGTGTGTGTGTGTGTGTGTGTGTGTGTGTGTGTGTGTGTGTGTGTGTGTAAAATCGCAGTTACTGTTCACCTCAACACTTCACATCACAGCATTGGAGATAAGCAGTCTCTTCTTCCTTCACAGCACCTATGGACACGGAATCCTCAGCGTGGTGACCAGTTCCAATTCTCCCGGGAATAGACTAAAACAATCCCTTTCTCCTTTTTCTCTGCCACACAGAACACTAATTTCTCCACTTTGACGAATAAATACATATTTTTCCCCCGTTAATATGTACAGTCACAGAATTCTTCCTGCAGCATATCAGATCAGTCCTTTCCTTCACGAGCACACGAAGTCATCAACATCACGTAGAAGTGCATAAACAGAACACATGTACACATGGGTGGAGAAACTCATCGAAGAACTTGGCGACGAGAGTAGAATGCAGCGATGTGCAATAAGCCCAAGACAGGAGATGCGAGGATATTGAAGACGATGACGATGATACGAGAATAGAGAATATAGAAAAGACCAGGTTCAGATATGGAAAAGATAAGATACCTGCAACAGTGATAGAGAGTCCTTAGCTCATTCTCCAACAATACTTTAAAACATATATCCTTTGATACACGCATTTACAGCCACACGATTCCCCTACTGTAGCCTGCATTCGCTCTGAAAATGAGGAAGGAAGATATCGTAGGTTGCGTGAGGCAGACCCATTATGAATTTTAGTAGTCAGAAAGAAGGGAGAGGTAAAGTTTAAGGCAAGTGGCTTAGCAGTCGGTATGATAAAGAATGGATGGTGTGCAGCATGTAATATTGTATGCGTGTGTGGTATGTTGGCATAACAAGGATTAAGAATTGGGTTAACTGACAAGAGATGACGTGAGAGTGGGGTGCCGGATGGAAATTTTGGCGAGCGAATCATGTTTTTTGTTTCTTTCTTTCTTTCTTTCTTTCTTTCTTTCTTTCTTTCTTTTTTTTTGATGATTATACATGACGGTGCAAAGTGGAGTAAGAATGTGAGGGATTGTGGCCAGGAGACCGTTCCCTTGTGTGAACATTGACCCAGGTGGAAATCAATAAGTTTTTGTAAAGAGATGTTCATTATTACTGAATATATTATGTAAATACATCTTCTTGTGAAATTGTCCATTTTCTCGACTATCTAGCATTTCCTAGGGTGGCCCATGGAGTCCTCGCTGGTTTTTCTTTTTTTCCTTTTTTTGGGGGGGAGGGGGGGGGCTGACACCTAATTCGATATGTAATAACTTGGATTGGCTCCGGATTGGCTTGGATATGGAGTGTGGATAAACTTTTACTGAAAGAGAAAAAAAGTTCACCTGTTTGCTTCAAATAGATTCTTGAGAGTACAACCTAAAAAAAACAAATGATCTTGTGTATGCGGATATAGGTCAATATCCTATGTACATCAACTCTTATTTGAGATGTGTTCATTACTGGTTCAAAAAGTCTGCGTATGGATGAAAAAAAAATATAACGTGAGGCGTGTAAAATGCTAATTGGTTCAGAATTCCGAACCAAGAAATGTTGGGCATCTGATATTCAAGACTTTAAAAAAAAGAAGGATTGGATTCCTTTAGATCAAGCGAGGTGTGGAAAATATCAATATCTTTCTTAGTTTCAAAAAGAAGTGACTGAGGACGGAAAATCAAGCAAACTTTAGAAAGAGAGGGAGTTATTTAACGCCAAGGACACAGGCAAACGACTTGTGGCCAATTTGATTTGCGCCGAATATGAGATGATAAGTGGTTTCTCGTTCTTCGTTTTCACTGTCCTAAATACCATGTGTTTTTGCCTGAAGAAGACTCAAGAGGTCGAAATGCATTGTGTTTTGTCCTGTACTTTATTTGTCTGTGTCGTTGGTGTAACTAACCCCCTTTCATTCTAAATTTTATTTCAATATCTTTTTAAAAGAACTTTGTCAAAGGTTGATTGGTAACATATGGTAACAGTGGGAGATACGTTCAATACGTTCAACAGTGACAGCCACGCTTTTTTTAAAAGAACATTTAAGCCATGTAGGAATTGTGAAACATATATTTTACTTGACACTGATAAACAGTTAAATAACTATATGACAACAACGAGATTTAGAACAGCTGACTGTATTCGCACAGAAGTATCGGTGCACTAATGTTAATGAAGATGCTATTATATGCCCATCGTGAAAGAATGTGAAAGAAGATTAACAGTATTTTTTGCTGTCCTGTCCTGCCTTCGAAGATTTACCAAAGGATTTTGTACCCTAAGATATCTATATAAATAAATAAATAAAAAAAATAAACAAACAAACAAACAAATAAATAAATAAATACATAAAAACACATGTCTTTTAATGTTGTATTGCTCATGGCAAATCGAAATGAAATAACACTGAAGAATGTTAGCATGTATTTGTAAACAGATTAATAAGACATACTATACTACTCATCTAAAGTTGTCTTGGATTACACAGTCGGCATGGATTAATGCTCAACAGTCAATTTATATTATGTGATTATCTATCATCAATTGTTTATTCAAAACTGTATTGTCAATGCATTGTACCACCTTCAGAAGGGCCATGGCCTATACTGAATAAACTTCTTCTCCTTCTCCTTCTTCTTCTTCTCTCTCTCTCTCTCTCTCTCTCACACACACACACACACACACACACACACACACACACACACACACACCACACACACACACACACACACACACACACACACACTGACCCCACATCCATTCCCAACCCCAACACACACACACACACACACACACACACACAGATATGCCCTGCACACTTGTAGATATATGTGTGTAGACTGACTTGTTAGTGCGTGGTTCTACAGCTCCTAATTAGTTTGGAGGGAAATGCAGTAAAAAGACAAAGATCATGTGAGCACACAAGCGCAATCTCCCACAGCAGTATTCAGTCCTCTTTGCATTGACATTGGTATACAAGAGCAGACTGAAATCCGAAACATTTAAGCTGCTGACTGTAGTATGTTGTACATGTATTTGCCACCTCTTATCCCCATTCCTTATACGTGCTGTGATACAGGTATTTTGTTTTTATCCCTTGATGATAAACCTCCTACGTATAGATAAGCGATACATCTCTATTTATTACCAAAACCAACGCGACCAGTTCCTACTGATGAGTTTGAATCAGATGACGAAAGTCGACCGCGTCAGACAATAAAAGTGGTTCCATTTTCAGAACGGACATTGATAGTCACTGAAAGCTGGTTGTAGAGGATACTCTATTAACTCTCTAACGCCGTCTTTTTCCATGCTGTTTTGTTTTTCCACTCCTTTCTTCCCCCCTTTCTTACCCTGTATGTGTGTGTGTGTGTGTGTGTGTGTGTGTGTGTGTGTGTGTGTGTGTGTGTGTGTGTGTGTGTAAAAATTTTGATACAACGCCCTTTTTAAAAGTGAAACAGAAAAAAAAAAACTGTTTATGGTGGGATATTTTTACATGGTCTAATGTGCTTCCAAGAACGGAATTATATTCGCATTTCGTGAGTGTCATTAAAAGCATTACTGTCCATTTCAGCATGAGTGCATTTGGCACAATATCAACGCAGCACATTACCTTGAACACAATCAAAAGAACCTTACACTGTCTCTCTCTGTCTCTATGTCTGTCTGTCTCTCTGTCTGTCTCTCTCTTTCTCTCTCTCTCTTCTCTCTCTCTCTCTCTCTCTCTCTCTCTCTCTCTCTCTCTCTCTATATATATATATATATATGTGTGTGTGTGTGTGTGTGTGTGTGTGTGTGTGTGTGTGTGTGTGTGTGTGTACATAATGGTTCTTTTACTTTAAGCAGAGGGAAAATGCCAGGCACTTTGTCTGAAATATGTCTGATGGGAAAATACCCACTTTGGATAGTACATGCGTAGGAAAAGCAATGTGTATGAAAGCACATCCATGTTATAAAGAAGACATGAATGAGTCTCCTGACGGACAACTGGAAAAGAAATGCTTAGTATGTCCTGGCCGTTCCTCCTGTCAAGAACATTACACAAACAACATTCTCATACCAGTTCTCTTCTACGTTTTTTTTTTTCTCCCAGATTTTTCTGCAAAGAAGCAAAGAGGCACGGTATAACTACTTCTTGAACATTGCATGGCACTGCGAGATGCGAGCCGCACGGCTTCTCAGTCTTGATGACCCTCAGCGATGGCATGATATTCTTGAAACTCTTTATTCCAGCCAGTACTACTCAGTTTTTATGGGTTGATCTCCGTCGTACACTTGTCGCTAAGCACTTGGAAGACACCTACTTAAGGAACATGTACGTTTTAACAAATCAACCGATCATTGCATTAATCTGTCTACTGATCAGTGTATCAGTGCATCTATCTATATGTCTATGTATGTATGTATGTATGTATGTATGTATGTATCTATCTGTCTGTCTGTCTGTCTTTCTGTCCGTCTATCTGACTGTCTGTCTGTCAGTCTATCTATTCATTCATGCACCCATTCATCCATCCATCTATCTATCTATTTGTCTGTCTCTCTATTTGTCTCTGTCTGTCTGTCTGTCTATCTATCTATCTACCTATCAATCTGTCTGTCTGTCTTCCTCTCTTTCTGTCTGTCTGTCTGTCTGTCTGTCTCTCTCTCTCTCTCTCTCTCTCTCTCTCTCTCTCTCTCTCTCTCTCTCTCTCCATTTGTGAATGATTGTTCTTACAGAGTTTTTGCCTCTATTGTCGGCAATGACAGTAGGTTTGGGAATGGCAGGTTTTCTCAAGCTTTCTTATTTACCTTTAACTGTGTGTTGCTAACAAAAGAAGACAAAAAGACCAGCTCCACCCTCTCTATAATACACACTCACTCACTTATTCCCATGACCTCTGGGGTCGTTGGGGGGAACGTCATGAGAAAGCCGCCATTTCCCTCCAGGCTCTTCTGTTGGCAGCTGTCGTGAGGAGATCTGGCACGGTCATTTTGGTCCAATCCTTTATGTTTTCGGACCAGCTTTTTCTCTGCCGTCCTTGTCTGCGCCTCCTTCAACAGTACCTTGGAGGATGGTTTTGGAGAGGGTGTTGTGACGAATGACGTGGCCAAACCATGCCATCTTCCGTCGTTTGATGGTTACCAGTAGTGGTTCGTGGGGCCCAACGAGGTTAGTGACCAGCTTCCGCACATAATCGTTGGTCTTGTGCTCCTTGTAGGAGATGCGGGGTAGTTTCCACAGGCACTTGGTCTCAAACGCCTGGTTTCTTCTTTCTGTTTCGGCCATCAGTGTATGTCTTGCAACTGTATAGCAGGATAGAGACCACTAGTGACATGTAGAGCTGGAATTTTGTGTGGAAGTTGATGTTGCTCTCCCACACTCTGTTCAGTCTGGCCATCGCTGCTGATGCGGAGTTAATCCTGATTCGGATTTATGCTGTGCATGTGCCATCTTTGGACAGGGTTGCTCCCAAGTACTTGAAGTTGGTCACATCTTCCAGGGGCTCACCATTCAAGGTTATGTTGGCACTGCTGTTAGTCGTGCTGTTGACCATGACCTTTGACTTCTCTGTGCTGACCTCCATGCCGTAGGCACTTGCTCTTGTGACAAGTCTGTTTGTAAGATCCTGGGGCTCGGTGTTGCTGCCCCCGATGAGGTCGATATCGTCTGCGCGAAACGAAGGTTGCAGACCGGATTGCCGCCAGTGCTGATGGAGATGTGGTGGTCTTCGGGGGTCTCTTGCGTGATTCTCTCCAGAAAGATGTTTTTAAGTACTGGAGATAGTAGGCGCCCTTGCCTGACTCCGACTGTAGTCGAGAAAGAACTGGCGTGCCGGCTGTTAATAAGTACTGTGCTGCTGGAATGTTCGTAGAGGTCAAGTCACCCAGACCCTCTATATTTACACACCTACAAAAAGCCCAAATATTGTATATGCACATACATCTGCTCTTGTACCTGGCTACGAAATATTTTATCAAAATTAAAAAAGCACAACAGAATATGTTATGAATCACAAATCATTATGGCACATGATAGCTATAGTACAGAACATCTATGCCAGGGAAATAAACAGACAAAAAAATATGCAACAGTGAGGCCCGAAGACACAGAGAGACAAAGAGACAGTAAGAAATAAAGCAGCAAATTGATAAGGATGACAGGAAGTGAAGTTGATTGTACGTTTTCAGAAACTAAGACATTTACCAATATGTTCACTCGTTTGACAAAGTTATACCAACGGAGGTAACCTTTCATAGGAGACCGTCTAAAACGGGTCCTGTGTCAGTGTGAGAGAAGACTCAGTTATCATTGTTTTTGTCGACAGGTATGCCAACACCTGGAAGTGGGGAAGTGGCGCTATAGCTTATTATATGCATCGATCCTTTATTCTCAATCGACATGACTGTTCACAGGCAGCTATTTGTAACTTTGGAAAATCAAAAGAAATAAGGGTCACAAACAGAGGATGTGGGTTTCCAGGTTGGTACACTGGTTTAATAATTCATTGTGTGTGTGTGTGTGTGTGTGTGTGTGTGTGTGTGTGTGTGTGTGTGTGTGTGTTGTGCGTGCGTGTGTGTGTGCGTGCATGCGTGCGTGCGGACGTGCATGAGTGCACGCGTGCATACACGTGTGTGTCTATGATTAATAGTTGAAAGTTGCAAAGTGAGACGACTGCAGGTGGAAATCTCAACAACTCTTAAATAAATGTTAGCAAACCACCCAGAGAAGCGTGGACAAACGAGTCACAAGACAAAACACCACGCGTTTCGACCTTTTAGGTCTTCTTCAGGCAAGATACAAACAAATAGGACAACGAAAATTCATTTAGCTTTGATCGCTTCAGAGTTCAGCACAAGGAAGACGTCGAATGAGAACGAGGCTGTTGGAAGGGAAATAATGTGTGAATCAAAGTCGTAATGATGGTATTATTATATTACTGATAAGAATACTAATAATGGTCAGAATAAGGCAATAGTAGCTGTAGTATGGGAGAAAGGACAGTGGGTTAGAGGATTCTTAAACAGCAGGGTTGCTGTGGCAACAGTCCCAGCGGCGAAGGCGATGGCGATGTCAATGCTAGTGGTGGTAGTATCAATACTAGCAATAGTATCACTGATGATACTGATAACAACCATTGTGAAGGTTAAAGTATACTACTGGCAAAAAGTTAGGGGCCATTGCCAACGCTGTCTCCCAGACCAAAACACCACAGCCAATGTTAAGAAGAACGGACGCAAAATCTTCCAAATTTATTCAAGAACAGATTCATTGTACCATTGCACGAAATCAACAAATCAATCGCGGACAGCGGGCTGTAATGTCTAATCACCCTTCCTCAGGATCGTCACATAAGCCACAACTGAAAACTGCACCATTCAGTACCGAGTGTAGCTACCGTTTGCCCCCAGGCAAGTGGCACAACATCGACGCATGGAGTCCACCAGGGTCCGAAGAGTATCCCGCGGTATGGCCTGCCACTCCTGCTGCAGTAAGAAGAGAGTGAGCTGAGCCACGTCAACAGGCGGGGGGGTGGTTGTGGGCTGGTTGTGGGCTACCCGCCGTCCAAGGACATCCCGGAGGTGCTCAATTGGAGCCAGATCGGGTGAGCGAGATGGCCACTGCATCCGGATGGTCCCCTCTTGCTGCAGATGATCGTACACGACACGGGCTTGGTGTGGACGGGCGCTGTCGTCTTGGAAAACAGC
>JADBJO010005946.1:27500-55000 GCA_016801955.1 Conus betulinus | reverse complement strand
AGACTGGAACTTGGTTCTGGATCCATATTTAGACTATCATAACTACCGTCATGTTGATAACTCTAACGCACAAGAAAGAGTTATAGAATCAATTAACGATTTGGAGTTAGCAGACGTATGGAGGGAAAGAAACCCAGAAGTGGAAAGATTTACCTGGAGAAGACCAAACACTCCTCATCAAAGCAGACTTGATTTTTTTCTGGTTTTGAAAATCTCGCTTCCTATGCCAAAGATGCTGATATATTGATTGGTTACAGAAGCGACCATTCTCTTGTCGTTACACAATTTGAATTTTAGAAAGAAAATAAAAGAAAAACTTTTAGGAAATTCAGCTCATCACATTTGAAAAACCAAACCTTTATTGATACTATGAATGACACACAATCAGACGAACAAAAGAACAATACGCCGCCTTAGCTTACAATAGACTTGAGACTGAAAA
Source organism: Conus betulinus (assembly GCA_016801955.1). Taxonomy (NCBI): domain Eukaryota; kingdom Metazoa; phylum Mollusca; class Gastropoda; order Neogastropoda; family Conidae; genus Conus; species Conus betulinus. The sequence continues at coordinate 54,558 of JADBJO010005946.1, read as the reverse complement.
TATCCCAATAGAAGATCAAACATTAACAATTTCAGATCAGTTGTTTCTCGACATACTACTAATAATGGAAATACGTAAAGCAACGATGGAACATAGTTGTAGAAAGAAAAAAATAATAATGAAAACGAGCAGAAGTTGGAAGAAGAAATCCTTGACCTAGAAAAGGAGATCGAAGAGATGGAAATAGGAATGCAACTCATTCAAGAAAAGAACAAAAAATTAACAGAATTAAGGTACGCTAAAATAGACAGTACATTATTACCTTCCCCTGCAACTTTTGCTTTTGGTGGTGAAAAACAACAACAACAACAAAAACCAGTAATTACTATTGCAATATGGAAAAAAGACACTTTGTCAGCAAACAGATGTTTGTAAACTCATTTCCAATAAAGGAGACATAATAGAAAAAACTAAAGATATGATAAAAGAAACAAAAGAATGCTACAATCATTTATACACAAAAAGAAAAAAATGTTCATTGGATGACTTGGATACAACTCTCCCAAAATTCAGTCAAAACCAATCCGATTCCATCGAAGGACAAATAACTCTTGAAGAAGCGTCACTTAATTTATTAAATAAAATAAATGGACAATAGAAAAAATCCTGGCACAGATGGTATGACTGCTGATTTTTATAAGTTCTTTTGGGGTAAAATAGGAGGGTTTGTAATCAAATCATTAAATGAAGGGTTTAAAAGAAAGGGGATGTCAATAACGCAAAAGGAAGGAACAATTTCATTTCTTATCTAAAGACGATAAACCGAGAGAATTTCTTAAAAACTAGCGTCCAATCTCATTGCTAATTGTAGCATGTAAAATAGGAACAGCTTACATACCCAACAGGATAAAAACTGCCTTAGCCTCTCTTATACGTGACGATCAGACCGGCTTTGTAAGTGGAAGATGCATTGATGATAACATACGTTTAATTTATGATATAATACACTACTTAAACGAAAAACATTTACCAGGATTACTGGTTTCAATAGATTTTGAACAAGCATTCGATTCTGTCGACTGGTGTTATATGCAAAGTGTTTTGAAACGTTTAGCTTTGGCCAAGATACCTGTCAATGGGTTTATGCTTTTCATGCGAATAAAACATCTTCAATAATTGTTAATGGTACAGTTTAAGCCAGATTTTTCATCCAGCGTGGTTGTCAAGGCGATCCCATATCACCATATCTTTCATCCTTTGTGCAGAAAGTCCTAGCGTGTAAGATCAAAGAAAGTAAAGGCATTAAGGAGACACAAATTGCAGATTCATTGCTTAAGATTAGTCAATTTGCTGACGACACAACATTTTTCTTAGAGGGAGATCGAAAATCATACGAAGCTTTATTCAAAATTCTTTCAGAGTTTGAAAAATATATCAGGGCTTAAACTTAACAACTGGAAACAAAGAATGTCTTGTTGCGAAGTAAAAAGAATAGCAAACATGAATTCCTAAAGCATTTAAACATGAAGTGGAATCTACCCAAATTGAAAATCCTTGACGTATAATTTACAAATGGTGTTAGTGACATGGTAGAAATAAATATAAAAGATAAATGCAACGAAACCAAGAAACTTTAAAAATTGGTCGAAATCTGTCCAAGATAGTATACTTACGGATCCTTCTTCCTCACCCCCCAGACAAAATGATCCAAGAGCTTCAAGCAATGTGCATTGATTTTGTATGGGACACAAGAAAAGAGATAAAGCAAAGAGAAGTGTGGCAATTTACCCAGTTGACGAAGGGGTAATGGATGCTCCATTTATCAAAGCCTACATATATTCACTCAAATTAAGTTGGCTCATTAGATTGCTTGGAGACACAAAAAACGAAATGGACGGAATTATCAGAGGAAAACTTCAATGTAACTTATTTAATACACAAACGTGGCCCAAGAATCCTTAAAACAGCTGAAGCTAATAAATTCTGGAAAGATGTTTTTGACGCTTATCATATACTTATGACCGAATTAAAATAACTACCCAAGAAGAATTTCTTATGGAACCCATATCTCTAAACGATAGATCTAAAATCAATAACCAAACAATATTTTTAAAGATTGGACGGACAAGAATATTTATTATGTTAAAGATCTACTGAACGAAAAGAGCTCTTTCTTAAATTTCGATGATTTCAATGCAAAATATCAATTTAAATGCGCGTCCTTTGGATTTCCTAGGATCCATGGACAACATCAAAACTTGCATGAGGAAAAACAAAGCTAAGGTCACTTGTAATAATTGTAATCAAAGAACGAGAGCTCTAGATACAATAATAAAAATATTAAAGGGTCAAAAGCCCTGTTGTAAGATAATGCTCAGCGAGGCAAAATTGCTACATGCATGTGTAAATTGGGAAAAGAGTATTAAATAGACAAGATCATGTGCCAAAAGTTTTCCACAATACAAAAAGTAATTTCAGAAATCAGGTTACGGTGGTTCCAGATCAAAATCAATAACAGGATTCTTGTAACAAATTCCATTCTTAAAGAGATGCGTGTAACAGACAGTAACTTGTGCAAATTTTGCGGCGGAGAAAAACACACGGTGTTACACTATTTATGGGAATGTGTGCATGTTCAATCATTCTGCAATGAATTTGAGAATTGCTTTAAAAGTAAATGTACACACTATGATAGTGTGTGTGTGTGTGTGTGTGTGTGTGTGTGTTGTGTGTGTTGTGTTGTTGTGTGTGTGTGTGTGTGTGTGTGTGTGTGTGTGTGTGTGTGTGTGTGTGTGTGTACATGTGATGGGAGAGGAAGGGGGGGGGGGGGGGGGGTAACGAGAGGGTAAGATAAGTGGGGTGGGTGGGTGGATAGGGGAGGGGTAATGAGGGTAGGGGTTTCATAGAGAAAAATGTCCTGAGTTGGGTTGGTAACTGTTGTTTTTTGACTGACTCTTTGTTCGCTTATCTGTTTATCTTACTTTATTTTTTTTTTTTTTACTGTTTTACATTAACGGCGCTGTATTCATTCTAATAGCGATGTTTATGCCCAACATACAGTGGATACTATGTTATTTGTCGCTCTTCTATTTCCTTTCTCATGTTGGTTTTGACCTGTGTTGCGTATGGTGTAATGATTCTGTACATGTCATGGTGATTGTAAGACGTTTTGTTTCAAAGAAAAGAACCTTCTCAGCAAAAAACATAACAATAAAATAAAAAAAGGAAAAAAAAATCGTGGATACTTATTATATTGCGCATTCCATTAGCCGGTGTTACTTCAGATGTGGTTGTCAGCATATCTAGCAGCCCTTAATGGGCACCATGCGTTTGTCTGGTTTCTGATTGATAAAAACTAAACAGCTCGTATTAAACCCAGACAAAAACAAACAAACAAACAAACAAAATAAAACAAACAAACAACAACGAAAGAAAGAAAGAAGGAAGGAAATAAAGAAAGCAAATCACGAGACAAAACATTTCATTTTTTTGTACATTTTTATTTTCTTTATTGTTATCATAGAGACAAATATGCGACAACATTAATATTCAGAAATTAGGTATAAGGCAAGCTAAACATAGATGCATAGACAGGTAGGTATATACACTAAAAAGATATAACCTTCAGCATATCATCATTTATCTATCTAAATCATGGTTACTTGATAACTTAAACAGCACAGTAAAATAGCATTGTATACTTTAGGCAAATTATTTGTATGTAGTGTAATCATGCTTTAAAAAAATAAATAAAGAATAGGTGGAAACAGAAAGAGAGACCAGTAAGGATAAAGGAATAGCACAAAGAAGGACAATTAGGAGGACAAACAGGCGGACACAATGACAATTAAACTGATAAACATTAAGACAGAATAGGTTGGCTCACAGCAAATGTAGGTATGTTATTTTCACAGAGCGTATTGTCTCTCACTGATTGCAACCTTGAAAGAAAAAAAATGAAGAAGAACACACATTTTGAGTAACATTCTTGAGTCTCATAGAATGTCACCAGCAAGGGAGCAGAAATACTATGTTTTTTGTAGTCTAGTGCTTAGTTGTCATATGTTGCATCATATGCATTCACATTATCAAAAAACAATTAAGCATCAAAGACGAAGGGTTCATATGCAAGCCATTTTGTCTGGAAATCCATGTGGTTCGTTGTTAAATATGAGTTATGTTTTTCAATTCTAAATCTATATTCTAATGTTCCCAAAATAACTGTTAATTGTGGGATACTGCCTTCTAACTTACATTTATATACATACTGTTTTGCCAGAATAATAATAAAGTAGAAAATAAAATCGACTGCAATTATTGCATCAAAACCCTAGAAGTATAAAAGATTCCGTTAAACATTCTGTGCATGAGTACATTTGTATTTTACTAAATCAGTGAACATACCCCAAAAGCATTTAATATAAGTATATTTCCAAATCACATGGTCAATAATGTCTTTGAATAAGCCACAGAAACTACATTTATCATCATCAACTACTCCAATTTCTTTCAAAATTATGTTTGTTCCTAAGCACCTATGGATAAATTCTCAGCTGAAACCATTTAAGCTTCACATCCGTTATTTTATGTACATTAAAGAAACACGATTCCCAGTCATGAATCTGTGAAAGTTTCATGTCCCATTTGTCACAGTATGGAGCTCTCAATTCATTACCGAACAATATATCATAATACGTCTTTGATCCTCTATAGGTGGCAAACAATATCTTGTAACAGAGTGAAGGAATATTGCATTTATTGCTTTCAATGGTAATGTCAACTTTCTGTATGATTTCAGTTATTGCCATCTTATATCCTGCAAAAGTAAGAAAATTAACATCATATTTTTCCTTGAAGTTTCTGTGGGAAAGAAACTGACCATTATCATCAAAAAAAAAAAAAAAGAAGAAGAAGAAGAAGAAGAAGAAGAAGTGCAACATAATAGACACCTTTGTTTCCGAGCATTTTTAGAAACAATGTATCTTTTTTCCCGACTTGAATACGTTTATCGTAGGATATTGGGTTCTGCGAGTAGCTCAGCGGAATTTTTAGGTTGACATTTGTAATAAAAAGTGTATAAGCTTCAAGAACATCTGCCCAGAACGGGTTACATTTTGTGAACTCTGCAAAAATTTCTGGACCATATTTACTCATAGGAGGCCATTGTGGAAAATTACTGACTAAAACTTGTTTTCATTTGTGTTTGATCGTTCAGTTCTACGGATCCAGGATAATTTTAGAGATGCGATCTGTTCCTTGTCAGTGATCAATGTGTTTCCATCAGCGGTGAGCAGAGGGGATGATCTTGATTATAAATTTATTTCAAGGCATCATAAAAGTTCTTCATATCATGCGTGTCGTCATATCCTTTGGATCTCATCAGCTTTGTTGCTCAGCCATGCGTCTTGCTTTCTTTTGTAGTTTCTCTTGAAATGATATGTGTATGTTGCTGAATGCATCTTTTTAGAGGTGGACTTGTCATCACTAATGTAAGGTTTGTGCAGGAGATGTTTCTCATCCAGCAGTATGAACTTGCACAGAACATACAAACAAACATTTAATTTACAAACTATTCATCGAATTCTAGCAGTGCATTTTCTGAAACGTTTTTTTTTTTTTAAATCTTAATATTTCTTTTAATTTAACGTGTTTCTTTGTGTGCCAAATCAAAAGCATTTTATACAAAATAACTTTTCCACAATATTTGGATTTTTTTTTTTGCTCATTGCACTCCTTTTCCCTATATGTGTCCAATTGATGTGCTGGTTATCCACAGTGTGAAGATACACAAGTGGGCAGATTTATGTGTAGACTAGAAATTTAACAAGGGAACACTTTTTGACATTAGCACACACCTCACTTTAACATGAAAGGATTTAATGCTTGTAAAACAGATTTAGCATCAATGTTCCCAGAGGGCGTCCTGTAGGTAAGACTATACTGGGTCACAGGTAGTAGTAGGCTAATAACTTTTCTGAGTAGGAATTTTACCCGTAAGCAGTAGAAGCAGAACACACAGACAATGCTGACCACCCAGACCACAAGGCTAAATATCAGACCTAGACTGATACAAAGGCAAAGTCCAAATTGATCTCCTACTTTTTGCGCCACTATCGGCTCACCGGACCATGAATAATGTAACAGGAAAGCTCCTGCTTACTTCCTGCATCATATAACTCTATCAGCTCACTATTTGTGGAGATTCTGTCCCATCATCAACAGAAAGAGACCCATTCAATATATGATTGTTTCCTCCTCCTCCTCCTCCTCCTCCTCCTCTACGACCACCACAACCTCTTCCTCTTTTTTGTCTCCTTCTCCTCCTGCTCCTCATCCTACTCCTCTCTCTCTCTCCTCCTCCTCCTTCTCTTCTTCTTCTTCTTCTTCTTCTTTCTTTCTGTTTATGTGATATTCATAGAAAACTGGAACTTCAAGAAACAACTGTCTCCGATTCAACTATGTAAAGTACCAGGCCCCTCAGATGGCAGACACAAACATAGTGTGTACAGGAAGCCAGAAAAAGAGAGGCCTGTCGTACACTCTGATTGTGCCGAAACTTCTCCAGTACAGACAGTTCCTTATTTAACGTGCAAAACGACAGGAGAATATATTCCCTACAGTCTGGTGTGCGACTGGAGTCAAGACTGTGCCGATAACAGTGATGAGTCGTTTTGTCAGTTCCCTCCCTGTGTGGAAGATATGTTGAATGTCGTCAGAGACAGGTGTGTTCCTTCTCTGTCTCTCTGTCTGTCTGTCGGTCTGTCTGTCTGTCTGTCTCTCTCTCTCCTTCTACTCTTAAGCAAGCAGAGAGATCTCTCTCTGTAGAGATCTCTCTCTCTCTGGTGATCTGATGATGATATTATCATGATGAATATGATTTTGTGTACATATTTTTTTGATGATGATGTTGATTTGTTTTTTCCATTATTTGTGAGTATATTTATCTTGTTTTCACGATGCCCCTCTAATGTTACTATTAAGTTAATCCCCCCCCCCCCCCTAGCCCCCCCCCCCACCCCCCCCCCCCCCCCTTTACAAAATTTTCCAACACTCTATCTGTCTCTTTGTGCCCCTAACAGTCTAGGTTTCTCTCCTCCCCCCCCCTAAGGCTCTCTCTCTCTCATATCCTCCTCCCCCTCTCTTAATCTCTGATGGTAACCATATCTTCTCCTTACATTGTACTATTTTAAGAACCTCTAATACCAGGCAATATGCAGCAATCACTGAAACTCTGTATGTATTTGTCCCTTGATACAGTGGCCTCCTGTGAAATGTGTCTTTCAGAAACGTTCCCTCGGATACCTGTTATTGATGGTGCTTCATAGCTATTTATTCCCCCCCACAGAGGACATCCACCCCGCCATTTTGTAACAGGAGTGAATTTGCATTGGACCTAGAAAGAAACCCCCCCCCCCCCCAGAAGAGTTGTGGTGCCTAACCCAGATATGTTGCATCAGCAAACCCCCCATACTACAGCAAACAATACAGCACCAAGGGCCCCTGCTTTAATAATCACAAATTTTTCATTCACCTAAGGATCAGATTTTGATTAGAACTGTTTATACTATGGTTGTAGACATCGTCAAGAGGTTTCAATGGCATTAGCACTAGCATATCAACTATGTTGAACAAATTTGAGCAGCAATAGGTGCCAGTATCCCATTTCCCCATGAAAGTCATCTTATCCTGCCCCAGTTGAGATATCCAACATAAACTCATCATATTCCCCTAGAGATATCAAACATTAATATAACACCTCGATCCAGTCACGCTCAGTCACAAGTTTATTGGCAGCAGTAGCTTCAGTACTAGCTTAGTTAGTTATTGTAGTCAACAGCTGGTGGTTTGGTGGTGGTGGTGGTTCGGTTAGCAGTAGCATGAAGTTTACATACTAATCCTCATGGATAGTAGAGGTTCTAGGATCCTGTGACATGATGGTGTTCAGTGGAGCGAGACCGAGAGAGCAGCAGAGAGAGCAGAGACAGAGTAGTAGTAATGTGCTTGGAGATACACAATTGTGACCCTCAGTCCATGGGGAGTAGTAAATGTAAGATGTCACTGTTGACTCCAACTAATCCCTGTTGTTCAGCCGGCCAGTATTTGTAAAGGTGGTGGTCATTATTACTGTAGCCACAGCCATCGTCATATGTCTGCAAAAGCAGCAACCAGACAGTATATATCATCATCATCATATTCATCATCATCACCATATCACCATCATCTCACCCCATCATCATCCACTCCATTAGCAGCTGTTGTTGTAGTAATAGTAGTAGTAGTAGCAGCAGCAGCAGTAGCAGTAGTAGCAGTACCTGCAGCAGCAGTAGTAGTAGAAGCAGCAGCAGTGGCGGCGGCAGTAGTAGAAGCAGCAACAGCAGCAGCATGTGGAAATGAAAAGGAGTAGAAAAGACAGACAGAACAGCACTGTGTGTCACTTGCTTTTGTTTCAGTGCATACCTATCAACAAACTGTGTGATGAAGTTAGAGACTGCAAAACATCGGAAGACGAAGAACTATGCAGCCACAGAAACCTGAGAACCTATTTTAGGGAAGTAAGACCCCCAGCTCTAGTTAATTTTGACGTGCCAGGTAGCTTCAGTGTTGTTCCTCTTCCTAGTAACACAACAAAGTGTCCAGAAAAACACACTCATGTGTCCAGTCTTAGACTATTGCTTACCTGTCTACACTCGGTGCAATGGAATGAAGGACTGCCCAGGCCATGAAGATGAAGCTGACTGTGATGAATATACATGTCCAGGTTTTATCGATGTCTTTCACCTGACAAAACAATCTGTATGCACGTGAAACACCTCTGTGACGGTGTGCCTCACTGTCCACACCTGGATGATGAACTTCTGTGTGAAGACATGGAATCCTGTCCTGACAGGGGTGTCTGCTATGGCAATCCTTTTTATCGGACTGAGCACTCTCTACATCTGCGTTACCTGGAAGCCAGAGGTACTGGGCTGACCTTAGGTGAAATCACGAATAATACCATGCTGATCTACCTTGGTGTTGGTGCATGTGGGATGACAGAATTATCTCGCTGTAGACTACCTAATCTTCATACATTTGATCTTAGTGATAACCGGCTGCATGATATCAAAATTAAAATTCTTATCACACCTTAAAAATCTCAGGGAACTGATTCTTTCGGTAACCCCTTGTCATCTAGCATTTCTAGTTTCAATCAACAACGCAGAATAACATCTATACAGCTGTTAAATCTTTCCCGGGTTCAAAATCAGGATTTGAATTTACGCATGTGGTCGGAAGTCATGCCTCAAATTCAGATTTTAGATTTGTCTGAGAGTGGACTGGACATGTTGAAAGGAAAACAGTTGTTCAGATCACTGAGAATTTTGAATCTGCGTGGTTGTCCCACCTCTGACTTCAGCCCCGACTTTCTGAAAGAAATGAATGAATTGCAGCAAGTTTGAGTGACAACTTCAGATTGTGTTGTTCAGTTGTGCTGCCAAATAGTTTTCGCTGGAAAATGCGTGGCACCAATGAATGAAATGTCTTCATGTGGACATTTGTTAATGACAAGCTTCGCTGTTTTTGCTTTATTGGGGAATCTGGGAAGTTTTTGTATACCGTGTGCAAACGATCACGGCAAGAAAATCCAGAACTGGTTATGTGGTGTTTGTCTTTCATCTGTGTATATCAGATTTCCAAATGGGGATCTATTTGTTAGAGATCGGAATAGTCGATCGCATATTCGCTAACCGTTACCTATGGAAGGAAAAGACATGGAAACAAAGTGCAGCATGCAGAGCTGCGGGATTCCTTTCTTTGCTGTCCTGTGAGGTGTCCTCATTCATTATCTTTCTCATCACCTTGGATCGTTTCCTGGTTGTCCACTTTCCTTTCAGTCGCCTTCATTTCAGAACCACGTCAGCTCACGTGGCCTGCACTGTCAGCTGGGGACTAGGGGTGATCCTGGCCTCAATACCTTTACTCCCTGTGACGTCCCACTGGGCCTTCTACAGCCAGACCGGAATCTGCATTCCTCTGCCAGTCACCAGAGCTGACTTTCCTGGTCGACATTACTCTTTCAGTGTGATGATTATTGTTAACTTCATCATGTTCACAATGATCGCTGTCGGTCAAGCTCTTATCTACTGGTCAGTTAGAGTTCACACAATATCAGACGATAGACAGGTGAGTAAAGCAACGTTTGGAGGGAACGACAAAACCAGGCCCAGTTCCAATGAGTCAGCTATTGCTGGTCGTCTCCTGGTCATTGTCATGTCGGACTTTCTGTGCTGGTTCCCCATCGGTGTCTGTGGACTCTTGGCCAAGCTGGATGTCGCTGTATCAGTGGAGTGGAGGTCAACACGGCCTTGGCCATCATTGTTTTACCACTGAACGCAGCACTAAACCCATTACTTTATACCTACCTCGTCCTGCGACAGAAACAACAGAAAGATAAAGAGACCAGACTTCAGAAGTTTATTACCGCTCAGGTGAAAAAGGCAACAGCGAGTTTCCATCACTGAAAATCCAATGGGACTGTAGCTATTCCCTGGGAAAGAAAAAGGATCATATTTGATAAGATAAGCTGCATGCAGCCATGCTTCAATGGTTCTCATATATGCCTTTATTTCAGGGGTTTTTTCACTCTGTTAACTCACCGGTAGAAATCTATCATCTCTTTATATATATACAGTTTTTTTTTTTAAAAAAAAAGTAACCTCAAATGCATTTCATTAATAAAAAGTGACGAAACAAAATTATCATCCTGTTTTACACATACAAATACGTATGCACATATACACTAGCCACAGCCAGCCAGCCAGCCAGCCAGCCACACACACACACACACACACACACACACACACACACACACACACACACACGTATATAGTTATTTGATTGTGGGTGACTTTCTTTAGTAGACCAAAGAGAAAGGGAAGCCAAGTGGTGTGGGGGATATATAGGGGAAAAAAAAGAAGGGGGTGTCATGCGGACAGTAACACAGAGGTGGAGCCCAGTCAAACCACTGACATTTCTTTTATCAACAACATAGCAGGCAAGAGAGAGAATGAAAGGCCTAGAGAAGACATAGTAGAGACACTCCACGGACGAAGAGGACTCCGGATAATGCATCATATGAAGCAGCAGCAGAGTGCAGTTGTGTAATGTCTTGGTAAAAGCTGGACTTCCTAGTCCCTGGTCAGCTGGCCTATAGCTTTTATATAGAAAGCCACTGGACCACAAAGACAGCAGTGCAATGGAAACAGCAAGTCGGCTGGTGAGAGACTGGACCGGGACAAAACTGTGCCAGTAGTTCTTAAATGAAATATGTGTCTGTGACACTGACCTAGATCAAACTGCACAAACAGATCAAGGCAGGTGTTCACTGATCTTTAAAATAATGTACGAATCTAAGCGCTTGTTCAATACTGTTTAACAGACCACTTATACAGTTTTTTTTAGCGATCTCCTTACCACCACTCCCTGTCCCCTTCGATTGAATTGTAACGTTACTAATGTAAAGCTGGTTTTGCAACAAGTCCAGTGCCAGATGTGTGACAAAATCAGACCTCTTGCATCTCGATCTGTGCAAACAGATGTTCTTGTAATTTTTTTTTTCAACGTAATTTTATGATCTTCATGTGCAGTCACGCATGTACTGTAGTTCATAACACATAGTAATTATTCGTTTGTGAATGGAGTGATTTTGTTTGCACCCACGCTTTTTACAGGCCAGAACCTATTTCCGTATGGTGTGGCTGTGCTTACACCACCAGTTCTCATTATTGCTTCTGACAACCATAGGTTTTCTCATTTCTTCATCATGGAGACAGGTTGTGACTTCATTTAGTTTGCGTGTTTATTTATCAACATTGTAAACTTATTTCCAACAAACAGTTTGTTTTTGGACAGGCAAAAAAAAACTATGGAGTCTGTGGAGATAAATGCATAGAGCTGCAATACTCAGTAATGCTTGTGCGAGGGCGTGTGCACACACCCACACACGCTCTCTCTCTCTCTCTCTCTCTCTCTCTCTCTCTCTCTCTCTCTCTAAAAGTTGCACTAACAATGTTACCTATATATACAAGGCTGAACTGTGCATGAACTTTCTTAATCCCTATGATTCCCACACATTGCGCAGATGTCTACAGGACGCACGCTACTGAACGCTGCTTCTGACTTCTGCTGTAAACAACTAATACTTCTTAAAACAAATAAACAACCAAAATGGGGCATTCAAAACGGGTGTACAACAACGTCTACTTAATATACAAACTCGGTAATGGATCGTCGATAAATATGTCTCCTTAAGATGTCACATCACAGAACGTACAACCTGATATTTGGGCTAACGCCTGTTGGTCAGTATCATGTGATGAACTATTCCAAGCTGGACCCTCCAAGGTGCATATAAGATCACGCTTCTCTATATTCAATATTTCCCAACTAAATTCATTTATGCGAGGCTCATTCCATCTTTTAACAAAGTCTAGTAAATCATTTGATTTTCGCCATTGTGCTTTCAGCTTACTCTTTCAATTGTTAGCACAAACTGGTTTCGTGTGAATGTGCTGTGCGTTCTAGTCCAGGATGTTTATTCTTTATATACTTTTATACAAGAAATCATTGCATTCAAAAAAAGAGCTTTGATACAGGGATACCTAGTCTTGAATTCTTCACCATTTTAAGAAAAGCCACAACTATTCGCTAAATGTTCTATCGCTTTCTTTTATTTTCTACTCATTCTTTTACTTGGACTGTTTTTTTTCTTTATGAGGTTTATAGTGTAGAAAACATGTTTTGATGAAAAAATAACCCTCACCCACATCTAAAGGATAGCTAAAATTACTTACTTTTTTTTCATTTTGTTAAACTGAAGTACATCCTTCTGAAATAGATTTCTCAACTTTGACATTAACATCACATATTCACAACCAAAGGGGTTTAATAAATTTCGTTTGGGGGTATATTGTCAAGAGAAAAGTGTTCATATTTGTTCAATTGAGAACACGTTGTGCAGTAATATTTGTTTCTTTGAAGCGAGGAATATAATTATACAGTGGTTCTGATCCGGCCTTGATGGCATCCATCACCAGTTTCTGAAACATCTTCTAGAAAGCTGTGTCCAGATTCTTTGAACATGTACAATCACAGAGAGACTATAAAGTATTATCTGCCTTCCTATGGACATCCCTCATAAAACCAATTCCTGAACTCGAGAAAGACTGACCAAACACTTCTAATCCTCACTCATTAGCTCTGATTAACAGCCTTTGTAAGTTAAAGGAAAAGATTGTCAATTCTTGTGCGATGTTGAAGCTGGGTACCGATGACCTTTTGTCCAAATAACTGAGGTTTTTGCAGGCACTACGCTGTAGGTGACCATTTAGTCCATCTTGAACCACTCTCTGCAACGTCTTCCTTAACAAACAGTACATTGCTGTTATCTTTTCTGAAGGCTTACGCTACCACTTGGGTACCTGGTATTCTCGTGGATCTTCATAATTCAGGTTTTCGAGGTCATCTCCCTATCCTCATTAATAAAACAAAACAAACAAACAAACATTTCTGGCTGATTGGCAGAATTAAACCCATGTTGCCACCGCACTGTCTCACATACATTCAGGAGGCTGAATAGGGTGTTTTATTTCGTCTTGTCTGTTCAGCAACACTTTTGATGAGCTGGTCAACCATGTAAACCAAAGTTCTGAGATCTTCCTATTTGTTGGCGTCTTTGCATTTTACACTGTTGGAGCCAGCTGTGCTGGTGTTCAGCGTCGTCTATAAGTTTTCATGGATAAGATCTGACAGCTGACCAATCAAAATGGTTTTACCTTTTTCAAACCAGTGTATTCACTTTAAGAAGTTCGGCCGCACTCTGCAGATTGACCACTCCAGTTGATAAAGCCATATTTCTTCTATCAGAAACTCAGATTTAAAAACCACACATCTAGCATTAGAAAACAACTTTTCAGAAGCAATGAATATTGCATGGGTCATGACAGGTACTGATTGCTGTGCTTTATATGGTTCTAATCCGCTCCAAGCTGGATCATAGCTATGATCCTCAAAGGTCCTCCAAGTTCAAAACTCTGGATCCCCCCACCGTTGTGGGCTTTGACTTGACTGTGGAGGGAAGAGTGTGCTGCACACAGGCCTTTGTACATGTCTGTATGCATAAGCTAAGAACCATGCATCTGCAACCAATGATTTTTTATTTATTTATTATTTATTTATTTATTTATTTATTTATTGTTTTGTTTGTTTGTTTGTTTATTTATTTAAGGACTTTCTGCACTTCAGAGATCCACTTTGATCTGGCCTCTAATTGCAACGACTCCATCGGCTTTTTTGGCTTTCATTATTGTTGTCGATGTTTATTTTAAATGTCAACCTTCCACAGAATGTCCCTGATGGTTCTGAGACTAAAGAGGGAGTCGCTTCTACGTTCTACGGCACCTTGCTCAGTATTCCCTCTCTGTAATGTTCTGAACATATTTCCTCAGACGACTTCATACTCAGTGCTGAGCTCAGAACGTTGGTCAAGGCACACTAAATTGTTTCTAAATAATAAAAAAAAAAAACAGACTTCCTCTACCTCCCTATCTCCCTTTCTGCTTTTGGAGGCCTTTGCAAGCTGTAAACTATTTCACTCTTTACCCCTTTTTACTTAATTAATCTATTTCTTTCTTTCTTTATAAACGTATTTATCATTTATAGTATATTTTTTGCCTTCATGCTGTCAGTAGTAGTAGTAGTAGTAGTAGTAGTAGTAGTAGTAGTAGTAGTAGTAGTATCATTATAATAATAATAATAATTATTATTATTATTATTATTATTATTATTGCTGTTGTTATTATTATCATTTATCATTATTATTATTATTATTATTATCATCAGCATCATCACTACTATCATCATCATCATCACTGTCATCATTGTCACCATTTTAAATCATCATCATCATCATCATCATCATCATCATCATCATCATCATCATCATCATCATCTTCTTATCCACCTCCTCCTCCTCCTTCTCCTCCTCCTCCTCCTCCTCCTCCTCCTCGTTATTAACATTGCCATTATTATTATTATTATTATTATTATTATCATTGTTATTATTGCTATTATTGCTGTTGATGTCCTTGTTGTCGTTGGTATTGATATCATCATCATCATCATCATCATCATCATCATCATCACCATCATCATCATCATCATCATCATCATCAACGTCACTTTTATTATCATCATCAACGTCACTTTTGTTATTATTATCATTATTATTATTATTATTATTATTATTATCATTGTTGTTGTTGTTGTCGTCGTCGTCATTATTATTATTCTTATAATCATCGCCATCATCATCATCATCATTATCATCATCAATCATCATCATCATTATTATTATTATTATTATTATATCATCATCATCATCATCATCATCATCATCATCATCATCATCATTGTTGTTGTTGTCATTATTATTGTTGTTGTTTTGTTGCTGTTGTTATTGTTATCATCATTATTATTATCATTATGATGATGATGATGATGATGATAATGATTACGATGATGATGATTATAACAATGATAATTATAATGATCATAACAATAACAGCAGCAACAACAACAATAATAATAATAATAATAATAATTGTCATCATCATCATGATCATCATGATCATCATGATCATTATTTATTATTATTATTATTATTATTGTTATTATTATCATTATTATTATCATTGCCGTTAATATTATCATCATAGTTATTATTTTGTATGTGTAAAACTTCTCTGAAATTGGACGGTTACACGGATTTTGCTCCAGTTCCGGGTCATGTCAGCATGTGAGGCAATGACATGGTTCATACATTTGTAAGCAGTGACATGGTTCATACATTTGTAAGGCAGTGACATGGTTCATACATTTGTAAGGCAATGACATGGTTCATACATTTGTAAGGCAGTGACATGGTTCATAAAGTTGCTATGAATGTCACTGAGAAAGCGTTGAGCAGATTCTCTACTGCTGACACCGATCTGAAACTAAACCTCAGACTCATACAAACGGAGCACGCAGACAGATAACAGATGCTTTTATAACCGCCCAAACTGGAAAGAAGGAACGTCTCCATGCCTTTTCTCACAGGCCAGACCTTTTACACCCCCATTCGTGACTATCAAAAGGTGAAAAAGCTCTGTGGTGCATTCTATATGATGAACCAGCCACTCTAAATGACGTTCGTATAGAGTACTGGACTTGCATTATGCCAGATATAAACAAGTGATAGCAGATTCGATGAAAATCTTAAGAGATGTTCCATCTCATGTGACTTTTTGTTTGTTTGTTTTAGGCTTCCAAGTGTGTGATTGCAGCGGAAAACTAGAACAAGACCAAAGACAAAAGTACTGCACTGCCAAGAGAGTGGCTAAACATATCACGTTGTAAACACAACGCGTTTCGATTTATTTGGTATTTTTAGGCTGGGCATGATATCCAAGACAATGAAAACGAAGGACAGATAGGCAGTTCCTTGTCTCTTTGAAATGGGTAGAACAAGGATACAGAACACACACGGGGGTGGAGGGATACAACACTGGTTAAAATTACAGCAAAAAAGATAATAACCAGTAAATAATGATATTCATATAATGTTGAATGGACAGAGAGAGAGAGAGAGAGAGAGAGAGAGAGGGGGGGGCTCAAGACTCAAGACTCAAGATATTTTATTCATTTCAGGCCTCAGCCCATCATGGAGGGGGATGTGAAAATACACCTGAATGAAGTTATGTAGCAAATTCAAAATGAAAGCTAACAATGATATAGAACATATTCATGTAGTCAGAGCATCTCTTATCTTAAATCCTTTGTATAAAAAATAATGCAAGAACATGTACGTCTTCCAGAACCGTCGATGACATTAACAAACTCAATTTAAACAGTTTCAGGTATACGTCTAAGTGCTGGACAACACAGAACAAAATGCACCTCATTTTCTTTGCTTTCATTACATAAGGGACAAATTAGGTCGTTTGACATAAACGTTCTATATCGATAACGTGTGTGTGTCACTAGATCAAAAATCCTGAGCCTAAATCTAGTTGTAATATATTTCAGATGCTTATCAATATCTAATTGTAAGTAAGGCTTTCAACTGTGGTCACTGCAAAAAAAAAGTACTGTACAAACTGAACCTGTCACTAGTTTGAATATGATCGGACCAAGTTTGCCATCAGCAGTCGATAAGCCTTTGTTGAAAACAACGTATAAATCCATGCACACTTCCAACACCTTGATTCGCCCACACAAAATCAAATCCATATTTAAACAAACTCAAGCGAATGTTTGTTATCCAGTTTTTCTTACCTCTTGCATCTAGATCATACAACATATCATATGCTTTATGTAGGAAATCTGTAATTCTCCATTTGAAATCAACTTAATCCAATAGCGAATGCACTTAACAACAGAATTAACTTATATATATATGGGTAGCGATTTGTTTCACCATAAACAAGGTCATTCGGTGTTCGTCTGTCTACTCCTAGAAATTTTTCTTCAAAGCGAATAAAGGAACTGATTCACAATGGACAACAGCATTTTCTAAACACCATATTTCAGAACCATACTGCACAGTTGGCTGTATCTGAAAATCAAATAATTTCATGAATAAATTAAAGGAGTTCTTTAACATGTTTAACCTTGTCAAAAAATCAAAACATTTTTAGCTCTGCTTGTAAGGTCTTTGCATGCAGCAGTAAAACTCAAGCGCGTTGAAAAAAGTATTCCTAATTATGTGCACACGTTAACTACAGGCATTGTAAGACCATTATATAACCATTTTTCTCTCACACTCAAGTAGCCACCCTTCTGAAAGACTATAATATTGCTTTTTGTCATATTAACTTTAAGCTGAAGAGATAGAGTGACATGCTGCAGGCTATTCAATTAAGTCTGCAAACCTGTAACTGTCTCTGCCATCAAAACAACATCATCAGCCAACAATAGAATAAATAATTCATTCACGTCAAGTGAAAATCTAGCACCATGTCTTCCATTGTTGATAACTCCTATCATTAATTCATTAATAAAAAGAGAGAACAGAACAGGGCTGCAGGCATCTTCTTGTCTTAATCCTGATGTGCAGGCAATGTAATCAGTAAACGTAGACCCACATCTAACTCTTGCTTTAACATCATTGTACATGCTTTTAATGCATTTAAATAACGTACCTTTAATACCATTTTTTAAGAGAACTGGCCAGAGAAGATTTCGATTAATCGTATCAAAAGCTTTTTCGAAATCTATAAATGCAACATTAAGTGTCTGATTGTAACAGAACTGCTTCTGTATGAGAGCTAGTAAAGAAAACATGTGGTCGACTGTTGAGTATCCTTTTTTTGAATCCACCTTGATATTCACCTGTGATATTGTTTCCTTCCACCCATTCTTGCAATCTGTTGTTATTTATCACCATACCAAATGATTTACCGTTAATATCGCTCAAAGAAATTCCCCTATAATTATTGGGGTTATTGATGTCATCTTTCTTGAAAATTGGCTGAATAATAGATTCAGACCAGTTGTCAGGGAATATACCATCATCAAATAATTTATTAAATAATTTCAAGAAAAAAAAATGTATGACCTGTTCATTTGAATACTTAAAGAGCTCGCCAATAATGTCATCAGGACCAGCTGTTTTACATGTTTTTTTTTTTATGTTCTTAAAGCAGGCAGCATTTCTTCTTTAGAGATTGGATGCTTCATATATTCTTCCATGTCTTCAAACTGAGTCCTCATTTACTGTGTTGTCAGCATCCGTTTCCAGCAAAGCTTTAAAATGTTGAAACCAAGAGCCAATTGATATGCTATTTCTAGGCTGTTTCCGTTTGAAAAGATGCATTATGAACAGCATCCCAGAATGCCTTTTGATTTCTCACAGTCACTACAAGTTTGTCTAATAAGGCTTTGTTGAATTGCTTCTTTTTCTGCTTTAATAAGTTTTTATACTCACGTCTGGCAATAACATATTCATTACTTTTTTCGATAATTAATTCTTTTTTTCTTTTCAGATTTTACAGAGTGGCGAAATATCTGCAACAATCTGTTGGCATTTCTTTTACAAAGTTTGCATTCTAAATCAAAACAATTTATTTGAATTTTCATTGTTATCAAATGATATACGTGTTTTCATGGATTCAGCACTTACTTTTATACAAGCATCGTTCACGTTAACATCAATTAAATCAATCGCAAGGTCAATGTTGGTACGTGTTTCCTCACTACACAAAATACTGGTATATTTATCAGCACCCTTGTCGTTCCCACAAAAGTTTTTATATAACAAACTCCTCTTTTGTGTACAAATATCAGATAAATGTTGCTTTGGGACAACAACACCTGCAGTCACTGGCAAATGGTCAGAATCAATACATTCAACATTGACAGTTTGCAGGAGTCAAAAAATATCATAAAAAGTTCCCGTGAGAATACAAAATAATCTGTGACACTGCTTCCAGAATCAGATATGAATGTGTAGCAATCTTCATGGTCGCCTCTACACATACCATCAAAAATACTCAGATCTAATCCAGTTCACGTGTTCAATAATAATTTCACATAGTTGTTCAAAGTAAGATCGTTTGATTGCCGGGGTCAAATTAAGAAAATGATTGACTTGTGGGGGAAAATTGTTTTTCACAGAGTATTCTTGAGAAACATCAGCAGTTCTACTGTTCAAATCACCTACTAAAATAACATACACGTCATTCTGTAACAGAAAATCAGTTAAACACTCTTCAAGCATACTAATGCCATTGTCTATATCAAAATGAGTGTAGAAAGGAGATCCTTCTGGAAGTATATATGTACAAACATGCAGAATATCTTTATCCAATCCAAACAGCTATTTGTCAATCAGAAAGATGCAACAACTGACATGATCAACATCAACACTTTTGACATACTGGAAAAAGGTAATTTTTTATCAAGCGAACAAGTCCTCCCGAACGTCTACCATGTTTAGTAAATTTTACAGCAGGTTTACAAAACAATCTGTATCTGGCAAAAAAACATCACACTGACATTCCTCTATGAATGTTTCAACCAACCAAACAAATTTAAATGCACAAACAAAAAGAAGAAGTAAAAGTCGGAATCGTACATTTTTGTCAACAACCCATTCACATTCCACAGCAAAAAAAGAGAACTGTTTTGATTCAGCAGGCAGTGTGTGTTACACGTGCTCATTCACGCTGCCACTGGTTGGCACAACCTCGCTCAAGTGTCTCACTGACATGAGAGATAGGTGAGCGCACACACGGTGTTCCCTCCCCCTCTGTTCCCTCTCTTACTGTTATCAGGGGGGGGGGGGGGGGGGGGGGGGATACATTCAGAACGTGGCCTGCCGATTGCAAAGTGTCCCCCTCACCAAGGAAATACTTTTTGCCATCAATGAGTAGGTGGTCAAAGACCATCGTGGTTCTTTTCCCATCATCTCTAGCTTTTTCCCAGGTGGGGGGACAGTCTGCGCTGAATCTCCATCACTCAGAAGGAGAAGTCTTCCGCTACAAAAATACTGGTGCCCTGCAGTTTCTTTTTAACTTTCAGAATTTGCACTTTGTGTTTGTAAAAAAGTGCACCTTGCAATGATCGGAGAGTCTGGTCTGCCGTTCAAATGTTGGACCCTATCAAATTCAAGGTCAGTAGTAATATCCAGTTTATCAGCAATGACATTACGCAGTTTACTTTCACTCTGTTCTGTGAACTCATTTTGGTCTTTACTGATTCCATAGAATATAAGGTTATTCAACTTGGATCTGCCCTCAAGGTCGTCAGTCTTTTTTTCCAGCTGTTCAACCCGGAAAAGCAGATCAAAGTTTTTCTTCAAAAGATTTTGGGTTTCGTTCTTTTCAGATCATCCACTTTATCTTTTAAACCCATCACATTACTTTGCAGCTCAGCATACTGCTCTCTCAGTCCTTTCACACAGTGTTTCACTTCATCAAGCTTACAGTTTGTTGTGGCGTTCTGGACCTTCATGGACTGAAGCATCTCCATGACGTCGGTAAGGGGAGGATGCTGGGAAGGAGAGGAAGACTGCCCGCCGCCCTGGGATGCTGTGGCTCTGTCCAAGCTGTCCTTGGGTCCCGGGTTCTGCTCCACATCTCCGCTCCTCATCAGCAAACTGCCCCAGAACAGCAGGGAGGACCAAATAGGCAGTTCCTTGTCTCCTTGAACTGGGTAGAAACAAGGGTACAGAACACACACGGGGTTGGGGGGTACAACACAGGGGAGAGGGAGGGAGTAGGGAGGGAGGGTCGCGAAGAACTTCGAGTGGGAGGAGAGAGAGGGTTCTCGAGAGGAGTGGAGAACGAGATGGGAGAAACTTAATGATGGGAGGAGAGGAGTGTGGTGAGGAGGAGAGGGATGGTATTTTTTTGTTAATGTCCGTGTCTGGTGAGCGTTTTCATGATGCGCGCGCGCCGCGCCGGCGCGCGTGTTTTGTGTGGGTGTGTGTGTGCGCGCTTTATGAGTGCTCTTTCGTCTCTTCTTTTCATCTTTCTCGTCTCTCTATCTTCTCTATTTAACCTGTTTGGTGGTTCACAGTATTTCCTTCGCTTTTACTTAGCCCTGAAGGAGATTAATTGTGCCGCGTTCCGTCTAAAGAAACGCGAGGGAGAAATCTCTAAGCACTCTCCACTGATCGTTATCTCTCTCTTCTCTCTCTCCTCTCTCTCTCTCTCTCTCTCTCTCTCTCTCCAAAAACCTAAATTGAGAGAGAGAGACCAGAGATAGGACGAGGAACATCACTCTCCTTCAGGCGCTAAGTAAAAGCAAAGGGAAGTCTGTTTGCCACCAAACAATTTAATAGATAGGACGAGAGAGAGAGAGAGAGAGAGAGAGAGAGAGAGAGAGAGAGACGAGACTGGACGAGGGAACATTAATCTCCTTCAGGAGCTAAGTAAAAAGCAAAGGGAAGTACTGTGCCACCAAACAATTTAATAGATAGGAGAGAGAGAGAGGGAGGAGAGAGGTGTGGGGGGAGGGGGTGGAGTAGAAGAGAGAGGAGAGTAGAGAGAGAGGAGAGAGAGAGAGGAGAGGGGGGAGAGAGAGATGAGAAGAGAGAGAGAGGAGCGAACTCATGCGCGGCGCGCGCGCACCCACACGACACACACACACACACACACACACACACACACACACACACACACACACACACAGAGATTTAGGTTGAGAACTTTAGGTTTTAATGCGAACAAAAGATGGTTTGAATGTGAAACAATGATGAACTTGTAATTAAATCAGTTGCGAAATTCATCGCGGAAGCATTGAAAATTAGACAGATGAAGGATAGTGAAATTTTAAGATAATACATTATAAGAGATATCTGAATGAATATTATCATTCATCGCATGTGGAAGAGATCAGTAAAATACAATGACATCATTTAATTGAGTGGATGGTCGAGTCAGTCTTCTTTTTTTTTTTTTTTTTTTTTCATTTCAAGTTGAAGAGATCGGTAAAATACAATGTCATCATTTGATTGAGTGGATGGTCGAGTCAGTCTTAAGGTGTTTTTTTTTTTTTTTTAACTTTACTGCATTACTCCTTACGGTTGTTGTGTGACGTGAGGTGAGGACATAACGAAATGTTACGAATTTATTTGTTTTTGTTAACTTTGGATTTGATACACACTAGGAATGAAAGTGTACTATTTGTTTGCAGGAAAGGAAGAGGGAAATGTTTTTGTTCTGTTACCTCTCCCCCTTGTCAAAAAAAGACCCCCACCGCCATTCCCGCCGAAACACACACACACACACACACAACACACACACACACACACACACACAAACACTCGCACTCACACACAGTTTTTGTTAATTATTGCTATTACAAATTATCCATCAGTGAAAGTTTAGTGGCAAATAAGTAGAGAATTTTATGCCGATTACGCTGATGTAAAAATTAACGAGATCAGCCAGCATGCCAGTTCATAACGTGCATTTTCCGGATTTCTTGCGGACTTTTCCTCGGCACATTTTTGTGCTTTATGGCAGAGCGAGTCAGCTGTGCACTGAAAATGAGAATACGAGTCATCGCAACGAGGAATAGACTGGAGATACTACTGTTTGTGTTTGTGGCCACTTACCTGCTGCGTTGTGGTGACATTGAACTGAACCCTGGACCAAACTACGGCAAACAGGATAGTGAGCAGCAGGCATCGGAGAATAACAACAGTCCCGTTCGTACCGTTCTTCAGTCTTCGGGTGATTTACACTTTTCGGCGGATATACGGCTCGGCAAATACTAGATGCCATTAAACAACAAGATGACAGATTCCAGTCCATGGAATCGAACATGGAGCTTATGAGGCAAGATCTGAGTGAAATCAAATCGGACATCGGACTTGTCAGATCTCAGTGTGAACAGATCGAGAAACGGTGCAGTAAACTAGGAAAGCGAGAGCAGTAGGTGTTTTACCTTATTACAGGACACTGCTGCGGATGTCAATGAACTGTTTGCAGAGAATGAAAACAGCAAAAAAGAAATAAAGAAACTGACGAAGACAGTGGCTGATATGTCCAAGCAAATAGGAGGAGGACTGAAGGAGGAGATGGACAGACTGGAGAGCTTTTCCAGAAGAGACAACCTCCGCATGTATGGGGTGCCAGCAGCTGCAGGGAGAGAGACGTACGACTCCTGTGCCAGAGCTGTGACAGAGGCCCTGAACAGTGTGGTGGGGGACAAGACGTGGACAGTAGACGACATCGCTCGGGCCCATCGTATAGGCCAGAGCAGAAACGGTGAACCCCGACCAATAATGGTGAAATTCAATCAATGGAAGGACAAAATGGCAATTATTACCAACAAAGACTTCCGCAGTAGATTGAAAGACAAAGGGGTGTCTGTAGCCAACGACCTCACACGCATGCAAGCCACTGTTGTTGCCGAAGCGAAGAAAGCAGGGAAAGTGGCCTTTTTTTCGAAAGGGACAGTTAGTGGTGCAGCTCAGGCAACCAGATCCTCGAACCTACGCGGAAGTGGTGGATCCAAACGCCAAGCGGACATTGACGATGCCAACGACGACGACAGAGACGCTTCGCCAAGCAGATGACAACACAGAGGTCAGAGAGGACGGTGCATCCTCCGACCACAACAAAGCAGGGGATTCCCCTCTTCGTCACCAGCCAGCGTCACAGCCAACCTGCAGTTCAAGGTCACCGCGTGCAAGCCGTGACGGGAGTGGGGCACGCCAGTATGGTGTGCAGGAATTTTTCCACCGCACACAACATAAACAGTGTCACACCCCAAACAGCACACCTGCAACAAAACTTCTGGTAAGAACCTTCCACGTCGTTTCGGACAGAAATGCTAGGGGGGAAAAAAAAACATAGGACAGACAGGACCATCCATGTGACTTGAAAATTCCTGACGTACAACATTGAAAACCTGTACAGTAAGCTTAATGATATTTCTTTCATAAAATATGTTGAACTCTTTGATTTCATTTGTATGACGGAAACTTTTGTGGATGACAAGTTTGATTATAATGCAATATTTACTGATTACATAAATTACTCTGTGCCAGCAAAGAAATTGTCTAAGCAAGGTAGCAATTCTGGTGGTTTGTTATTGTTAATTCGTAAATGTTTTGAGAGTTATGTAACGAGGTTACATTTTAATTGCGAAAATACTGTGGCAGTAAAACTAGATAAATGTGTGTTTCAAGTTGATAAAGACATATTGATGATTGCAACGTACGTCGCTCCAGAACTTAGTCCTGTTTATAGCAACAACATACAAAAAGATGGAATCATTCTGTTAGAAGAAAACATTCTTGAAACTCTAAATAATGAAGATGTATACCTGTTACTATGTGGAGATTTCAACTCTAGGACAGGTCAGGAACAGCCAACTGGGATGAAGTATTTTGTTATTCTCCTGCTACTGATGATGATGATGATGATGATGATGATGATGATGATGATGACGACGACTGGCATGACTTTAGCAGACAGTCAAGGGATAAGTGTGTGAATAATTTTGGTAAATCTTTATTGAATTTGTGCTACATGTTAGATTGTGTTATTGTAAACGGTACGTGTTCTGGTGATGGTGATGGCCAATTTACTTACATTTCTCCACATGGAAATAGTGTTATTGACTATTTTATCATTTCAAAACAGTTTGTTTTTGTGTGAATGTCATTTGCATGTCAGTGACCGGATCGATTCTTGGCATTTGCCTGTCGAATTTAGCCTACGAAATGTTGTTAAACGTACGGTCAATTCGATGCCAATGGAGAATGAAGAAGAGAATGTATTGTTTGGTCAAACGATTGTTTACTAGAATATGTTCGTGAACTTAATTCTGATGATTGTAAAGGTTGTATTAAAAAAGCTCTTCAGGCTCTTTCTGTCGATATAAATGCCTCTCTGGATATTTTTGTCAAAACGTTATATGGAGCTGCAGCCGCCATGATTCAAACTGTTGGCAACAAGAAAAAAATCAGAAATTGATGGTATGATAAAGAATGTGCTCTGAAGAAGAGAACTGTGAAAAGGTATTTGAACCTATTTCAAAGATCAAAAAAAACTTAATGAAACCTATGGGGATAAATACGTAGAAGAAAGGAGACTGTATAAACACCTTTTATTTTCCAAGAGACAAGAATTTGATAAAGAACGAATAATAAAGCTAAAGATGTCGGCTAGTGACCCAAAGTTATTCTGGAAAACCATCAGGTCAGTGAACAGAAAAACAGTGCTATATATAACGATATTTCTAAAGACCAGTGGTTTGAACATTTCTATAATCTTTTCAACACAGCAACTCCTGATCTGGAACAAGAGGAAATCGTAATTGATGACCCGACCGGTGAGTCGCATGAACCCCTTTTTAAACAATCCTATTTCTAAGGAGGAAGTTGAATCTAGTATTAGAAAATTAAAACGGGCAAAAGCTCTGGCATTGATAAAATAGTTGGCGAGATGCTGAAAAAATGCAAACGATGCTATTGTTACCTTTCTCGTAGAATTTTTCAATAAGATTTTTGAACAGGGTACCTTTCCGGCAGAATGGTGCAAATCTATAATAGTTCCAATCCACAAGAAAGGGGATGTTAATGTACCTGATAATTACCGTGGTATAGCCCTAACGAGTGTCGTCAGCAAAGTGTACACACGCATTCTAAATAAGAGGCTCACTCAGTGGGCAGAACAAGATGGAAAACTAGCAGAAGAACAGGCTGGGTTTAGAGTAGGTTATAGTACAGTTGATCACATTTTTACTCTGTACACTATTGTCAATAAATATATCTAGCAAAAAATACAAAACTCTTTATAGCTTTCGTTGATTTTAGAAAAGCTTTTGACACTGTGAACAGAAACGTTTTATGGTCTGTATTACGTAAAACTGGTGTTGACAGAAAATTGTATAAAGCTCTAAAAGGTGTCTACAACTCGGTAAAAGCTTGTGTCAGAGACAAACATTCGTATTCAGACTTCTTCGACAGCCCAAGAGGCGTAAAACAAGGGTGCTTACTCAGTCCGATAATGTTTACCTTTTTTATCAATGAATTGGCCCTAGAATTAATTAGGGAGGGTAAGCACGGGATTCAGATGGTACCAGGATCTATCGAGCTATTTCTGCTGCTCTTTGCAGATGACGTAATCTTACTATCAGATACGGTCATAGGCCTACAAAATCAGCTAAACAATCTAAAAAAAAGAAGCAGATAGGTTGCATTTAGAGGTTAATTTAGATAAAACTAATGTAATGTTTTTTTCGTAAAGGAGGCTACCTGGAGTAAGGGAAAGATGGACATACGGAAGTGAAACATTAAAGATAACAAATACGTACAAATACCTAGGTCTGGTATTTACCACAAAATTAAGTACGAGTGCTTCTTTGCTTGAAATGAGTAGAAAGGTAAGAGGGGAGTGATGGAAATCCTAAGATCATTTCGAAGATTACGTACGATTGATCCCTTTCTATTCTGGAAACTGTTTGATGCCCAAATTGAACCCATCTTAACTTATGCAGCAGAAATCTGGGGGCTGGAAGATGTAACAGAAATAGAAAAAGTTCATACTTTTGCTATCAAGCGATTTTTGGGACTTCC
>JADBJO010005946.1:0-12500 GCA_016801955.1 Conus betulinus | reverse complement strand
TTGACTCCTCTGCCTTTTCGGTTTAAAAAAAAATGCTATACCAGAAAAAGGCTGGTGTGCAATACCATAGTATGTTTGTTGAGTTTTCAAAAAACTAACTAAAGGTGCCACCTAAGAAGCAAAAGAAAATCATGAAAGAGCAAAACAAGCTACATTTTCTTGTGAAAAGTAGAAAAAATAAAAAAGATAACCTCTTAAGACACAAGTGCTGAGGGCCAGTTCTTGGAATGAATCCGCAAGGGACTAAATTACAATGAAACAATAAATTCCAAGGATAAGTACCGAGCACCATTCCAGCAACTTACAGAGCAGCTAGGTGTTGCAATGACTGCAAAAAATATTGAATTATAAACAAAGCTTGCTCTTATGTCTCAGATTATAGAAATAGGGGGGTGATAAGCCTTCATATCTGCAGTGGTAGATGATTCTGCCTAACTGACAGTATGTGCTTGAGTGGGGGAATGGGGAATAAATAAATGCTTCTCAAAATGACCCTTCAGCAAGCTTATAGTCTCCAAAGCAGGAGACCATCTCCAACGGGGCGAAAGCTCACTAACATATAACTCTTGGTTAGATACCGGTATTTCGAAACCTGATCGTTTCTCCTCAGTGACCGCGGAAAGGAGAGAGAGAGAGAGAGAGAAAGAGAGAGAGAGAAGGGGGGGGGGGTCTGAAAAGTTTTTTTAGCTACCTCTCGGGCACTGGAGGATCAGTCCTCAAAATAGTTGTTATATTTAAACCTAAGATGTGTGTGTGTGTGCGTGTGTGTGTGTGTGTGTGTGTGTGTGTGTGTGTGTGTGTGTGTGTGTGGAATTAGCAGTGTGTTGTACTCACTTATTTATTTATTTATTTATTTATCAAAACTGTATGTCTCAAGATATGGTTAGTTATTAGACTGTCAGTTCTGGTGAGGTGTTGCTGGTGCTTGAGACATGTTTTATTTGTTCTTCCTTTCCGACAGAGTTTTCTCCAAGTTTGCCTAATCTACACATGTATGTACGCAGTAAAACAGACTATCTATGACGCTACAAATTGTGAAGACAACTCATAGCAATTTACAATATTCATTAACAGATAAAAAAGTGACGTAATGGACGGACTTTTTGTCCCCATTAAACAATGCACCACATATTGATTGTGATGACCGTTTTTTTTACAGGATACATACAGATGCCTCGCAAGTTGGATTTTGCTTTCTATATATGCAGAACAATGAATCCACCCAATGGACATGTGACATTTTTTAGTTTCATCTGGTCAGGAATCAGTGCCTATGAATCTTGGATTGGCGTGTTTGCTTGTGAATGCGGACACAAAATGATCATGCTGAAGTCGCCAAACTACAAAAATTTTTTTTATCTTTCCAGAAAGCAAAATGCCCACTAGAATCAAACACAATGAAATGCGTGATAATAAGACAACTAGCAGCATCCCTATATCAATAGCATACAATTGCCTGCGAGGTGGTTGCACTGATATGCTTAAGGTAGTATTTTCTTTTCATCTAAACACTTTAAAACCACAGCAGGTGAAACATCAACAGTGGAACTGTTCAGCGTCTGTGTGGCCTGAACTCTACAGACATTTCCCTGTGACTTCAGGGCTGACTGTGTCGATTATGAAGATGAAGCACATTGTCCCTTCATTCTGAAGGATCCACGGTCCAAATATGTTAGTATCCTTTCTTTACGCTTTTTATGTTCTAAACTTTCTAGATTAATGAGTCACAAAAAGTTTGTTTCAGCCAAATCGATCGACAGACGTGACATAACAACAAAAACAACAAAGACAACAACAGCAACGATCCCCTCAAAGTTTAAACACCGACAGTACGAAAATCGTATTTACATAATTCTTTCTCTCTCTCTCTCTCTCTCTCTCTCTCTCTCTCTCTCTCTCTCTCTCTCTCTCTCTCGGATGGTGTACTTCCGATTGTCCAATGTAAACACCTGCTGACAGGAGCTCCATCTTAAAAGTCGAATTTCTGGAACGTGAGCCTTTCCCTGAATCTGTAAACGTGTTGGAGGGCGACCATGCCGGAGGTAACCTTAGCCTTTCAATCCGTTTGTGGTGGATTCATATCAATATTCATCGCATTCATGTCGCACCGAGCATTGTAGAGAAAATATACGTTCATTCAGACATTGAAAATCTCAAGACTACCAGACACTGTCATCGTAGGTTTTCTCCGAGCCTATTATTTTGTACCTCTGCGTTTTTCTGCATCGCTGTGGTGATGTGGAACTGAACAAGGGACCTGGATCTGCTGGGAAGACTGAAAGCTGAGACAGACCCAACTGCTGGTTCTTCCAGATCGTCATCTAAGACATCTGGTGACCCAGTGTTGGAAAACATTATGGTATCTCTTGCCAGTTTAAACTCAAACTTTGATGAACTGAAGAAGGATGTGAAAGACGTGAAGGACATGTGTGCGGGTCTGCATGAGGATGTGGCATCTTTGAGGGAGGAAGTGATGGACTTAAAACATGAAAACCAGCATTTAAAAGAACAAAAGCAAACTCTGTGTGAACGAATTGAAACCTTAAAAAAAAAATTATGACTTAGAGGGATGATCGAAAAGGAATACATTATCTTTTACGGAATACAAAGACGTGATAACGAAACTAGAGATGAATGTGAAGGGTTTGTAAAAGACTTGCTGACAGACAAATTAGACTTATCCAAGGACAGAATTTGACAGACTTTATCGTTTGAACAAAAAAGCATGATCCCCCTATCACTGGAAGGTGCAAATTTTATAAAGATAAGGAACGAGTTTTGAATGCTAGACACAAATTAGGGGGAAGTAACATTTTCACCGGTGAAGATTTTTCTCCAAGAGTAAGGGATATAAAAAGGAACCTGGTTCCGCATCTAAAGAATGCCAGGAAAGAAAATAAAAGAGCTAGCATGGTTTTTGATCATAGACTGAGTGAGGTTCTGTCTCAACAGCGAGAACAAGGTAAAACCTATGGCTTAACAGTCCGGCCAGCCTGATTTCAAAAGCAGTGTAATTAATATCTCTCCTCCGTGTATACTTTGTTGCTTGATTTTTCATACGTTTCATCGGGGACAAATAAATTTAAGTCATCGTCTCACCTAAATTCTGCTCCCTTGTTTTCACGCACTAAAGCAGGTCAACCACTGAGCTGTGAACATTGAGTGACACTGCTGCCATGTCTTCACTGCCGTCTAGAGGCGGTGCTCAAGGTGGCCATGTTAACTCGCCTGGGATCTCTTGTAGATCACAAACTGGGTCGACTACACCACCAAGTGACCTGTTTGGAAAAAAAATAATAAAAACCAACCTCACATAGATTTATATAAGCGTAGTGAGAAAGATGAAAGTGATGGTTTTTGTATGCCAGTTCATTTCTATATACATCAAATTTCTCAGGATGATGATTGTTGTTGTGAAAATGGACAAAATGAATCAATGAGAAAACAGGAAAACATACGATGTGTGCGTGAGGGTGACTGTGGAGCGAATGGTGCATTTGATTCTAAACTCTGCATGTCGTTTTTACATTGGCATGTAAATGGCTTATTGTCGAAGTTAAAGGACCACAGCTTTATTCTTTTATATTTTGTCGCTGTTGTTTTTACATTGGAATGTAAAGGGCTTATTGTCAAAGTTAAAGGACCACAGTTTTATTGGTTATATTTTGTCATTTGATTTCATTTGTCTCATTGAAAATTCGTTGAAAATCTTTGCTCTTCTGCATTTGAAAATTACAAAATCTTCTATAAACCAGCGATACAGTTTACAGTGCAAGGGAGATCAAGAGGGGGAGGGGGATAATTGTCTAATAAAAAAAATGATCTATTGAAATATATACAAGAAACAGATAACGAATGTAATAGTACGATGACGTTTCTAATTTCAAGAACATATGAATAAACCCATGTGGAAGGAATGACTCACAGTTTGATCGCGAATGTAAAATGATCAAAACAAACATGACAAAACTTCTAAGAATGTTTCGCAGAACCCTTGATAGTAAAGACTGTGTAAAATGTTGTAAGGCTAGATGAGAATACAAAAATATGTTGCAGAGAAAGGAAACAGAGCACAAACAAAAAAAAAACGTTACTCGATGATTTAATCAACCTCATTCATGACCAGAATGAATTTTGGAAAAAATGGTCATGGTATTTCTGTAAAGACATTTTATATACTCAATAACATTTCTACCAAAGAATCGTACCAAATTAAAAAAATCTATTAGAAAACGATGTTTGCAATGAAGCAGACACAAAAATATTTAATGAAGCAAGCTGCTCGGATAGTCCCATCTCAAAAGAGGAGATTCTATTCGTGATGAGAAAATTAAAGAATGGAAAATCTGCGGGTCCTGACAGTTTGATTGGTGAGCTATTTAAGAATGGTGGTGGTATTGTGATTGAATTCTTTCTTAATTTTTTCAATACACCATTTCACAGTCATTTAGCTTCCTAGACATTACCATCTCCCTGGAATATGGCCTACTCAAAGCTTCCATTTTCTACAACCCACCGATGCACATGTATACCTAGACTATGCATCCTCGCACCACCCATACACTAAAGACAACATTCCATACTCACAACTTTTTTTCCGTCTTCGAAGACTCTGCTCCATTGAAGAAGATTTCAATATACAAGCAGCCAAAATGTCAGAATTGTGCACAAACCATGGATACCCCAGTTCCATCATCAACGAAGCTCTCAGCCACACCACTGCCAATATCCAGAACATCTGCCCTCGAAACCCAGCATTCAAGGAGACAGACAGACCCACTGCCTACCTCTTCTTCCACCAACACACCCTTCCCATCTGCAGGATTCTCAAATCCAGTTGGCACATTGTACAAAACCACAAAATTGCCTTCCATACAAGATCCATGATCACGTTCAAACGTGATAAAAATCCTAAGAGATCTTTTCGTGCGGTCCAGTTGAACAGAATCTCCACACCTACACCACGAGGTACTCACCCCTGCTCAAAACCTAACTGCAAAATCTGCCCTCTCACCACACCCAGACACCATCCTACAGGTCCCCAAGGACTCCTACACATTCTCCCGCCAGACCCACAACATTGTATATGCTATCCACTGCCAGCTGTGTGGCAAGATCTATATATGTGAAACATCTTGCACACTTGAGAGACGCATCTCTGAACACCTGGCGACATGCGCCACCACCGACCCAAACCCCTTGCCCTACACCTCAACCACCCCCAGCACAACATCAACCATGTGAAAGTCTTGGCAATGTACATCACGAGAGACCCATCTCATTGCCAATCTTGGTACGCTACATCCCCAAGTCATCAACACCCAACAGCAACACAAATATACGTACTCACCACTTCCACACCAGTCAGCAACATCCTCCACCAATACACACACATACATATACAGAAGTTAAAGCCACCTGCCACTTTTTTATTATTATTATTATTATTATTATTATTATATATTATCATCATCATCATCATCATCATCATTATTATCATATTATTATTATTATTATTATCATTATGATTATTTCTATTATTAGTATAATCTGTATCATTTTTTTATAATCTAGTTATTTTATTATTATTATTCTTAATATTATTACTATACATTTTTTTTTACTTTACTTATTTATTGACTGATTGATGTTTCCAATTATTTGTTTATTTGATTTCATTTTAATTTAGCTATTATTATCATTATTTTATTATTATTTGTATGTATTTATATATGTATATATATATATATATGTATATATATATATATATATATATATATATATATATATATATATATATATATATATATATATATATATATATATATATATATATATATATATATATATATATATATATATATATATATATATATATATGTATTCCGTGCATCTGGTTTTATTAGCATTACCCATGCCGCTACACACAACCTCCCACCCATAACTACTCTCATCACCATCACCACTCATTAAAGCCGTTTATTTATTCCGCCCCCCCACCCCCACCCCACCCCCCCTTCACTATTTCCTCTGCCATGATCCCCTCCTGGGTGGCCTTTTTTCCGTCCAGTGGCCATTTTGAACGTGAGGCGAACAGGAGAAGATAAGTGGCTTCTTGTTCTTCGTTTTCACTGCCCTGGGTGTTTATTTGTTTTCACCTGAATAGGATCCAAGAGGTCGAATGTATCGTGTCTAGTCCCGTACTATGTTTGTCTGTGTCCTTGGCAGTAACTAGCCCCTCTCTTTCTATATTTTGCTTCATTTTCCGCCCTCAGTCACTCCATTTTGAAACTTAATGAATTAGCTGTAGAACGCCTTCTTCCTTGCGCTGAACTCTGAAGCGATCAAAGCTAAGTGAATTTTCGTTATTTTATTCGCTTGGCTTACCTGAAGAAGACCTAAGAGGTCGATACGCGTTGTGTTTTGTCTTGTGACTCGTTTGTCCACGTTTCTCTAGACGGTTCGCTGAATTTATTTAAAATTAGCTTTAGAAATATAGCAAAAGGAAGACACAGTGCAACACTTTCTCCTGATTTTATTGATACTTTTGTTTGTTTACTTTATTTTGTTTGTTGTTGATGATATTGCCTTATTATCTGAGACTCCAATTGGCCTCCAGACTCAGTTACAGAATTTGAGACAGGTTGCTTCTAAATTTCAGCTAAAAGTAAATACGAAAAAGAGTAATATTGTGGTTTTCAGAAAAGATCACTCTTTGATGCTCAGGTTCACCCACTTGCTCAGTATTGTGCCTAGATCTGGGACCTAGATAAATCTGCTGTTCGTGTAGAATAGAGTTCATTTATTGGCACTTCAGAAGGGGTTCACATGAAGACACCTAATGAATAAGTTTATGGGGAAACAAACTGCTATCTGATCTGTTTCAATTCATCTGTGCGGTGCATTAGATACTGGCTGAAGATTGTTCAGATGGATGATGACAGATTGTCGCTAAAAAAGCATATAAGATGTCTCTGGGATTGGAATCGCGTGGTAAAAGATCGCGGTTTTCAGGTGCTTGACATGTTCTGTTTCATAATGGACATGTGTTTGTTTGAATGAATCAAGGGGGCTGGAAATGTAAGTGCGTTTCTGAAGCGACTTTGGAATAGCCTGACTGATAATCGATGGCAAAATTGGCATGAAAACATACAGAACAGTGAGCGATATTCATTTTTATAGAACTTTTAAGACATCTGTTAGATGTGCAAAAAAATATATCTCACTTGATATTGACAGGCATATTAAAAGTTATCTGACAAGATTTAGATTAGGTTAGGAGTTTCAGACATTAAAACGCAATAGTATTGATATGTGCATACCGGTAAAGTTAGTATACTATGTCCATTATGCAAAAAACGCAAATGAAGACGAATTGCATCTCCTACTGTGCTGAACGATTTACGATATGAATGCATTTCCCAGAAATTCTTTGAAAACCATTGTTTCTTGTGAGCTGTTTTGCTCATGGCCAATATTTTTTTTTTAAGTATTGAAGAACATAATGTGTATATTTATACCAGGTCTTTAAGAGACGCGCAACAATGGTCAGCTAATTGTACCCAATGGTCGTTTTGCTTTTCTATAGTTAGCATGCTTATCTGACCAGCTTCTCATTTTTAAACTATATCATGCTACCTTACTGTATGAATTGTTATTGGGTATACTGTATCATCTAATCGGAAGGGGCCAGGGCCCATACCGATTAAAATCTTTCATTCATTCATTCGTCTCTCTCTCTCTCTCTCTCTCTCTCTCTCTCTCTCTCTCTCTCTCTCTCTGTGTGTGTGTGTGTGTGTGTGTGTGTGTGTGTGTGGGTGTGTGTGTGTGTGTGTGTGTGTGTGTGTGTGTGTGTGTGTGTGTGTTTGACACCTGTGTCAGAAACGTATTTGGAACGATCTTGGCGGTCACCATTATCTCCCCTGTATAAAATGCATAACTCTAGAGCTGTGCACAGCTTAAAAACACCATACATATTCAATACCTTGCCTTCAGACTCCCTTTTAACACACAAAAAAAATACATTGTGAAACAAGTAATATAAACAATACTATTGGTAGCTACATCCTGACCAGTATGGGATGTTTCACTGCAGGGATGTGGATGTGGTGAGGTGCGTGTGGATTGTTCACTCACCCCATGCTCTGATTCAGACTATCAGACACGAAGAGCCCGATGACAAGTTCGAACACATTTATTATGGAAAAGTTCTATGAAATGATCGATGAAATGATGATCGGTGGTCAATGTGGTAATGATGATAGACGATGCGTTATGAAAAAGCTTTTACTCACTGACCCACACCAGGCTACTAACAAGATTTGTACATTAATGCGTGTATGCATGCGTGTGTGGCTATATGTCGAACGGTACATACCTTGGTTGCGTCGTCTTCTCTTGAATTCGGGTTACTCGCCATCGGTCCTGACCAGCTTGCTAAAGCAACGTTCATTCGATTTCAGGAATCATGTATATCCACGGATATCTTCGTGTGTATATATATATATATATATATATATATATATATATATATATATATATATAATCGCAGTTACTGTTCACCTCAACACTTCACAACACAGCATTGGAAATAAACAGTCTTTTCTTTCTTCACAGCACTTATGGAAACAGATTCTCAGCGCGGTGACCAGTTCCAATTCTCCTGAATAGACTAAACAATCCCTTTCTCCTTTTTTTCTGTCAAACAGAACACCACTTTCTTCACTTTGACGAATAAATATATATTTTTTTCCGTTAATACGTATATAGTCACAGAATTCTTCCTGCAACATATCAGATCAGTCCTTTCCTTCACGAGCACACGAAGTCATCAACATCACGTAGAAGTGCATAAAAAGAACGCATGTACACATGGGTGGAGATACTCATTGAAGAACTTCGCGACGACTGTTAAATGCAGCAGCGACGTACGATAAACCCAAGACAGGAGATGCGAGGAATATTGAAGACGATGACGACGATACGAGAATAGAGAATATATAGATATGGAAAAGATAAGATATCTGCAATGGAGATAGAGAGTCCTTAACTCATTCTCTCACAATACTAAATAATTTACATCCTCTACATACACGCATTTACAACCACACTATTCCCCTACTGTGGCCTGCATTCGCTCTGAAAATAAAATAAATCAAAATCAATGGTAACGAAGACGCAGGTCGGCACTCTGCTCGATTCAGTCATAATCGTCGGACTTGCATTCTACAAATGAATACAACACAAACAGACCCTCCTGGCTTGATCGATCTGCTCCTTTGCAGATGAAGCATCTATTAAACCTACTAGCACCGATCTCTTACCTCAACAGGTATATTAAACAAACATAGGCTCGGTAACGATCGACTCTGTGCGGTTAACTGTCAAGATGTAATCCAGGCAACCGGATCCAGCCGCGCGATTGGTATACCACAGCGACGTCCTAACATAACTAGGCTAAGACAAATGGGTTACTTATGCGATGACTCGATTTCCGAACGACGTCATACTACACCTTGCGTCATTCCACTCATACGTAAACATCCCTCCATTCTCTCCTCTCTCTCCCTCTGTCTCTCTCTCTTTCATCCCGCTGATTGTCCAGTCGTATTGTCCATAACAAAAGCCCCCTTTTTAGACTTGAAAATGTGGTTTTAAACATACAGCAGGATCATGGAGGTGTATTCGAAATATATAGCAGTCACTCTCATATCCAAGTGGGAAGTAGGCAAGGGAGATGGACAGTTTAAGCCATACCAAGTAAGCCATGTGCCCTGGTTACTCGGGTATTGGCGACACTTAAATTGTGGCCTGCAGTTGTTTCAGCGGATATCCTGCTTCCATGCTGAGGCTGGGGGCGGATCACTTCAGTTGGGTGGTCGCGTGCTGGCAGATGAGCAGCGGCGTCCTGTTACCTGCACTCTCCCAGGAGGGGGAGACCACCCAGGCCATCTGCTGTCTGTGAGGCAGTTCTACCCCTGCTACTTGTGCTCTTCCGGGCAGGGGAAGTCCACCCAGCCCTTCTGCCATCTGTGAGGCAGTTCTCCAGCTACCTGCTGCTCTTTCCCAGGAGGGAAGGACCGCCTGTTCAGGTGCTATGTAAAGGGTGCTGCGCCAGGCCTTCTGTCACTGTCAGTTCCGGCGGAACCTTCAGAGGAGGTTTCCCCCAAGAGTCGGGCCCGTTGAGAGGGGGCCTGGTGTGTGTGTGTGTGTGAGTGTTGTGTTCATCGCGGGGAGGAGACGTCTCGCGTGAGGCCACGGACAGCGCCGGGGGCAGGGTCTTCCGTGGAGGAGTCAGCCTGCCAGTGCCACAGACAGCGCCGAGGAGCAGTGTCTTCCGTGGAGGAGGGATTGTCCAATTTTGTGGTAGCGAGGGTGTGTAGCAATAGGCAGTAGGGCTAGGGGTGTTTCGCTGCTGCCTCCTTTAGGGACGAAGAGGCTAGCACGGGATAGAGTACTTGTCGTTGCCTCCCCTAGGGACGCGGTGACCAGTGTGGTAGTGTGGTCCCGGGTCAAAAAAGGAAGGGTGGGTCCCAGGAGAGGGGTGGGTGGTAGTAGTGTAGAGATTAGAGCCCCTTTGGGTTAGTCCTTGTCCTTAGTAGTTAGCCACCTCGTGTGCGGGCTATCGCTGGGTCCCCAGGTCACAGTGATATACCGCAACTGGTGCTTCAGGGGTATTAGGGTTCCCCAAGTCATTGTAGCAGGGTAGGGTGGGCCAGCAGGGGATTGGGACACTGTGTGCGGTTGTGAGTTACGTGTGCAGTGATCGCTTGTGGTGGCGCCATGGGGTGTATGCTAAAATAAAGAAGTGTGCATGATTGTAAAAGCTGTGTTAGTGTGCTGTGTTGTGTGACCTAGTGTGTGATAGGGGTGGTAGGGCCGTCCGGCTTAGCGACTGTGACATCTCTCTCTCTCTCTCTCTCTCTCTCTCTCTCTCTCTCTCTCTCTCTCTCTCTCTCTCTCTCTATCTCATATATATATATATATATATATATATATATATATATATATATATATAAGTTGTTTTAGTGTATAAAAAGTATGTATTCTAATACAAAAGCAAACGTAAGACCTGGCAATGACCACTTTTTTGTGCACTCAACGTGTGAGACAGGGAGATGCTTGTGCTGTATTTTTTTCTTTATTCATAAATAACCACTGTAGTACAGCTACGAGGCTTCAACATAAGATCGGTATGGAAAAAGACTACCATGTGATAGGGGTTTTTGACATGGCGAGGCAGTTGTGAGTGGTTACAAATATATTGGCATCTGTTTTACAACCTGTCTAAGATTTTCACCAGCCTGTCAGGACTTTGCTAGCAGAGCGAAACATGAATTACCATATAGATATAAATGTATCTGCTTAATAGTAATTTTGTGGTTGTGTTCTTAAGTTTTTGATTATCAATTGCTCAGTATGGAGCAGAGATATGGAGTGTGGATAAACTTTTACTGAAAGAAAAAAAAAAGTTCACCTGTTTTGCTTCAAATAGATTCTTGAGAGTACAACCTAAAACACAACTGATCTTGTGTATGCGGATACAGGTCGATATCCTATGTACATCAACTCTTAATTGAGAGTGTGTTTTTACTGGTTTTAAAAAAATCTGCGTATGGATAAAAAGATTATCACGTTAGGCGTGTAAAATGCTAATTAGTTCAGGATTACGAACCAAGAAATGTTGGGCATCTGATATTCAAGACTTAAAAAAAAAAAGAAAGGAATGGATTTCTTTGGATCAAGCGAGGTGTGGAAAATAGCAATATCTTTCTTCGTTTCAAAAAGAAGTGACTGAGGACGGAAAATGAAGCAAAATTTAAAGAAAGAAAGGGAGTTAGTCACCGCCAAGGACACAGGCAAACGACTTGTGGCCATTTTGATTTGCGCCGAATATGAGATGAATGGTTTCTCGTTCTTCGTTTTCACTGTCCTGATAACCATGTGTTTTTTGCCTGAAGAAGACCCAAGAGGTCGAAATGCATTGTGTTTTGTCCTGTACTTTGTTTGTCTGTGACCTTGGTGTAATTAAACCCCTCTCATTCTAAATTTTACTTCGATATCTTATTTAAAGAATTTTGTCAAGGGTTGATTGGTAACATATGGCAACAGTGGGAGATACGTTCAATACGTTCAACAGTGACAGCCACGCTTTTTTAAAAAGAACATTTAAGCCATGTAGGAATTGTGAAACATATATTTTACTTGACACTGATAACATTTAAATAACTATATGACATCAACGAGATTTAGAACAGCTGACTGTATTCGCACAGAAGTATCGGTGCACTAATGTTAAAGAAGATGCTATTATATGCCCATCGTGAAAGAATGTGAAAGAAGATTAACAGTAGTTTTTTGCTGTCCTGTCCTGCCTTCGAAGATGTACCAAAGGATTTGTACCCTAAAATTATCTATTACACATAAATAAATAAATAAATAACTACAGTGTCTTTTAATGTTGTATTTGCTCATAAGACGCAATCGAAATGAAATAACAC